>JAQQPU010001665.1:0-67803 GCA_029168905.1 Artemia sp. Kazakhstan ARC1039 | reverse complement strand
CTTATCCACAGCCACTGATCCTGTGCTAACTGTCATAGGATCAGCCTCCGCTACGATAGCTTCATTTGTTTCCTGAAATTATAAAATAATTGCTACTAAAATTCAGTTGTGTTTATTTTTGTTATTCAAAATAGATTTTTTTTTTTCAATGCTAAATTTCAGATTTGCTCATGCCTGGTATCTACAGCATTTATTTTTAGATGTGTTCATTAATAGCATCAGCCTCTAAACTTGAATACAATCCTTTTATATACTAAATGCCGACTATAATTATCAACGATATCTTTAATAAAACTAAAATAAATTTATCACTAACCTCTTAACAACCTGCTCAGCCGTCACAGAATCAACAGCCTCCACAATATCTTCACTCGTTTTTTCAACTTCTTCTTTAGCTAGTTCTTTATCCATTTCTGCTTCCACTGTTTTCACTTCTGTCACTTCAGCACTTTCACTTTGAACAATCACAGCCGTACTCGTCATTGTACTGGTTTCGCCCTGTTTCAACAAAGCTTCACGTTGCAGTCGGGTTGTAACGCCAACAGACAAATCTTGTTGCTGTTGAGATTTCTGTACAGTCCGTGCACGCGTGCGAGCCCGAGACTTTCGCAATAATTGTTTATAATTTTCAGTCTTCTTACTAATGTAATAATAATGCACACAGTCAGGTATAGATTTTCTTTCTAAAAAGGATTTTACCAGGGCAAAGCCCTTTGGATGTTGAAGGTATTTTTCTTTGAAGATTTCTTTCTCCTAAAAAAAAAAAAATCGTTGTTTTTTTCCATTATTTAAACTCATTGAAACCCTTCGGTAGTAAAAAGGCACACAGACAATAGTTTTGTGTGGATTTGAGTGTAAACCATAAATGACAATTAACTAGAATAGCATCCTATATATAATTGAGAGCTGGCGAGTTTCAGCCAGGAATAGCTAATTTGAAGAATTATGACGCAATGCTATAGCACAAGAGAGAGAACGCGTCTTTTTTTGCCCAACGGCAAGCAACTATGTCTAATTATAGACTGCATGTAGTCAGTAAGTTTATACGTAAGTAATTTCTTAGCCCAAACTGCCTTTCCATTTGCAATTGAAATGAAAATATACAAGAACGGGTAAAATTCTTTTAACAGAACAATAAAAAAACTGTTTAATAAACAAATATTAATAAACGACGGAATATCTTAAAATGACTATTAAAATTAACGATTTTCAGAAATTGTTTGACATGCACGTTTTTTGTCTTACAGCTCCGGGATAACATATATAATATAGAACTTTCAGAAAAGGGTTCTTTTTCAAGACGGGGACGGGGAGGGGGGAGGGAACAAGGGAACTTTGAGTTTTGGGACATGGAAACAAACTGTTATTCTTCTCTAATCTGCAGAAAACAAGATGTTATGGTTTTTATTTTTTTAGGTCTCTCGTCCAACAGACATTTTGGCTAGTTAATAAATAAAACAAAATAATAGAAATATATAATTTGTATTCACTGCAGCACTCATCCGCTGCAGCAATAAAAATTAACGCTAAATTAGCCTTCTTTGACAATTACCAAAAAATATACAAAAAAGGGTCACTTTTCACAGGGCAAAAGGGCACAAAGGAGCTGGCAAATCTATTCGTAAGACACTCAGCAGGTTAAGTCTACTTTAGGTGAGAGTGCTTCTAGTTTGCTAATTTGATTTTCATGAAATTCTTTGGACCATGTCTTTGATAGAACAAGGTGGGCAAGTTCAAGAACTCAAGGGAAATTCTGTAGTTGCTGTAACTAGGTCCCACTATATTTTTAGTAGCAAGTTCTCTGAACATCTTCTATTCCCGCTGACAAATAAGCAGTGCTCTGAGGATAGGCCTGATATAAGTTGGGAAGTATAAATAATTGGTGAAAATTTTAATCAAGACAGTTAATAAGATAAACAAAAAAGCCACTTTATTTTATTCATTGTTTAGATTAAGACTTTACCCATTACATTGTAAATAGTAAGACAGTCTGACCACAGAAATTATTTACGAATACTTGCTATTTTTCTTCATCCTTATTTTTATGTGGTGGTATTTAGATATATATGCAAGCACCCCCCCCCCCCGTATTTTTTGTACCATTCTCCTTTTTTGAAGTCTTAATTATTGAATAAATATTGTGGCCCTCCTGTCTTGCGATGGGTTTTATCACAGCTTGGTAATATGGGGCCCAGACTTTGTACTCGGCAACAGCAACACATTCCAGGGTCGATGCAAGGACCTTAGCAGCCAAGAAGATCCAATATCCTTGATCCCATACACATTTTGTGTATGGGAATTTAAAAAAAAGGAGAATTTATCAAAGAATTCTATTCAATTCAGCCGAAATTTCCCATTCAAATCGCATGGCTTTCTTTGTTGAACTCTCAAGAAATGATGTTTTGTTTAAGAAATGATATTTTGTTTTTCAATGGTCAAGTCTGTAACTACTTTGACTCAATGCTCTTGCTCGGCAACATCGCCAGCGTAGAACTACGAAAAACTACGCTGTGTAACTACACAGGAATAGAAATAAACCTATAAAAAATTTTCAATTCTTTAATGAGAAAAAATCAAACTTTTAATGAAGGTACCAAAAAAATGTGAATATTTAAAAATTTAGGGAAGGGGAATATATATTTATTTATTATTATTTTATTTAGAGAGAATCCTAAAATGACCTTTTTTTTTAAACATACAACATTGACAGTTGGTCAAATATAACTAAAATGTCTCCAGAACTTCCATATTCGTTTATATAATGTAAAATATGTATATATATTTTTCAAGGAATTGTGATTTGTTTGTCACTTGTCAAGTCTTTAACTAAACAGGGATGGAAATAAACTTGATATTACGTTTATTTTAATAGATGTAACAACGTTAGTAGATGTACAACGCTTAAGTTAGATGTAATATTGCGTCCCTTCTATGGAAGAATCCTGCAAAAACAAAACAAAAAAGAACAAACTTTCTTTTCCGTTGATAAAGGCTTCTGGATGTGAAGCCGAAATATTCAGAATTTTATTATTATTTTTGAATTAAAAAGTTTTTTTCCCCTTTTCAACTGTTTTATTTCCCTTTTCAACTATTTTATAGTGGTAAATAATGGTAAAAAAAAACCTAAAATAGGACTATTCTGTTTTTCAATTTCATCTTTTGATTTGAAGTTGTACCTGGTTTCAGAATCAAAATAGTTATTGATTTAGTCGATGAGGGAACCGGATTATCTGAGAAATTTCATAGATATACACACAACCAACCCATGGGAGGGGGAGTTAGTAAACTCAGAGGAAGTTATATCTTTTAATCATCTGAAAATGAATTAAGACTAGATGGCTTATACAATGTGGTTATAAGCTTCCTAAGGCATTGAATACTTAAGAACCTTACTTCAACAACTAAGATTGGGCTAAAAGCGTAGGATAATAACAAGTAACAAATATCAACTGATAGTAACTAATTTCTTAAAAGCTCCTGTACTTTCTTCAAAAGAGTGCAATAAATGTTCAGAGATCCAAGTCACTCATAATGTCCAACACAGTGAACATTCTAAGTTTGAAGAATATAAACAAAGACTCTAAAACAACAATAAAAAAAATAACAGCGAAAAAGAGGGAGAGAGAAAAAGGAAGGAAGAGAAAAAAAGAGACAAAGAGAGGCTAACCTGTTCAGTCCAAACGTTAAGGAGCTGCCTCTCCCTGTGTCCCTCCATAGGGTCCTCAACAATTCCGTTTGTGTTGTCATAATAGATGCGCCTTGTATGTCCTTCCAGCATCAATGGAGGAACAACCGCTAAACTTCGCATCTTTTTATCTTCATTCTGGAAAATAATCTATATTTTAATGTAAGCTACAATTCAGACAACCAATGAGCAAGCACCATGCAAGGTGGATAATCAAAACCTGATTAATCTCACAATATCATAGCAAAAATGCACACATAATTCCCAACACGTCAGAGCAAACCCCAATTAGATTGCTCAACAAAAAAGCGGTCATTTTTTTTCTGATATACCCCCCCCCCCCACCACGAGATAAAACCTCAAATCCACCCCTCCTAGGGGTTGGTCCTGTGTGTATCTATAAAAGGACTTAGAGACAGAATACAATATATATATATATATATATGCCCGATGCAAAATTGAGTGCAGCATCTGCAATAAAGCAGCTTTCAAGTTGTTATAACAATTTTACTTTGGGAATTGAAACCGCTTCTTCAACTTAGGGTTTAAAATATAGATTACTTTTAGGCCTGATTCAGCTGACGTACAGACATCGGGACCTAAGCACCGATTTTATAGCAAAAAAAAAAAAAGAAAGAGAGAGAGAGAGAGAGAGAGAGAGAGAGAGAGAGAGAGAGAGAGAGAGAGAGAGAGAGAGAGAGAGAGAGAGAAAGAGAGAGAGAGTTCTTACACTTCTTACAATACAGTAGAAAGGGACATTCATGAGAAATCTGCGTTTTGCTCTAGTGGTCAATGTAGATATCGTCACAGTTCCGCCTAAAAGTCATATCCAATAATTTCCCATTTCTGAGGTAATTTCCAAGACCGTTCGTTAAGTTGTTCTCAACAGGAGGATCGTCAGTGTAATGTAGATAGCGAGGATCGAATATGTGACTGAACATGCATTGTCATGCTGATTCTTCCTTTGAATGCGGCTCAGCGAACAGCTTTTGATAATTATTTCAGAAGTTAGAAAATGTCAAATATGACTTTTAGACGTAACAGCGACGATGTGCCAAAGAAGCGTTGGCAACATTTGACCAACTATTGGTGATGGCGATTGAGCATAAAGGAAGTTTTACAGACCTAAGATATGCCAAAAGGGACAATCTTGACGAATCTGCTATTTGATAAAGTGTTATTGATATAATTATTATATTGATATAATTGTTGGCAATATTTGACTTTCTTTCATAAAAATAGAGTTTGTATCTTTGCAGTTAAATCTATTCATTTTTTTCTTTTCCACATGATTAAAATCAAGAAAAAAAGCTAAAATTAAATAACATATGATCACGAAAAAAAAGAAGAGATTTATCTTTTCACTTAAATCCATTCATTTGTTCTTTCAACGTGATTAAAATTTGAAAAAAATTAATTAAGTAAACAACATATGAACACGAAATCAAAAATAAGGATTGTATTTTTTCATTTAAATCTATTCATTTCCTAATTCCATAAGATTAAATTAGAAAACTAGAATTAAACAACATATGAATTAGAGTGTGAGAAAGAGAAGCAAAGACCTCCTGTTCTTGAAGTCCATCCATTATTTCTTCCAGATCAGCATCAGATTTGATCCTAGAGCCTGCCCTGGACAGCCTTTCTTTGTCTTCACGTTGCTTTCTCAGCTCAGGGAAAACTTTCTCAAACATTTCACGATTACGTTGGTCCCTTTCTCTTTTCTTAGGTAAAACAGGGGTAGTGAATGTTATTCCACCCTGGAAAGATCATTAATTAATATCGCCAATGGTAACTATCTCTAGGTGATATTCTAGTTGCCTAAGGTTTATATTCACTATGCAAGCACCAAGGGCAGAGAGGGGGGAAGGGATCTACAAAAAAAAAACGAATCAAACATTTCTTTATATGTACTTTTGTTATATTTTTACTAGTTGGGCAAAAATTTCAGAGGGACCCAGAGCCCCCCCCCCCTGACACGGCTTTGGCAAGCACTGTTTATTTATCTAACGGTTTTTGTCTATCAACAAAATACGAAAATTTTACAACCATTCCATAGCTGCGATTCAGTTCTATACATCTACTAAGCCAATTTTTGGAATTTAGTATAGTTTTTTTTTCTAGATCAAAACATGTTGAAAATCATAGTAAAAAAGAATAATTTTTTTATTTTTCAAACAGGTCTAGACCCTTTTCTAAGAAATAGCTTAAATAATATCATAATTCTAGCTTGGGTGAATGGCCAAACCTGAAACTAGCGAAACCAATGCTAGAAATATTTTGTCTTTTTGGCGGAATTTAAAGCCAGCCTTGTCCCAAAGTGTTATTTCAAAGGGTACACATACCATAATAGCCTAGTTTTTCAAAATGCTTTGAAATCGGTTGAAACACAGATAACGTCAGGAAGTTTTGTCCTTTTTATTTAAAAAGGACAAAAATGATTCATTTAACGTTTTTTTTTTATCATTTCTCCTTTTTAGTCCCTCTTTTTTCTTATCATTTCAACAAAACATCAATCATGGAAGAAGAAAAAGTTAGATGGGTTCGTTGTTTTTCATAGCGAAATAGAAATTATAAATTAAAACGCTAAATCAAAATGTAAGATGAACAGATGACAATTGCTTTTAAAATGATAGTTTGCTTTCAGGAATGACTAGAATCCACTAATAAACTGAAAAAAAGCTGACAGTTGATTGCTTATTTCCTTCTCAGTAGCGCAAGTTCAAGTAATTTGAGAGTGTACAAATAGGATTTTATGGTTCTGTTTATTGTCATTGGCGCCAACAAATACTCTTATGTTTTATACATTTGTAGACATTGTAGAGTTGTTTTTTTTTTTTTTTTTGTGGAGACTGTCTTTTTTCTCTTTTTCTCTAGTGTACTGATTTAACGTGCATTTTTGCTTAGATGTAAAGAGGAAACAAAAAATAGATAAAAATAGTACTTACGTGTTATCCCGACCACACTCAGGAAGTGAAGTTAGGTTAATCGTAATGAAAATACCAAAAAATGATGAAAATATAATACTTTAGTAACAAATTTATGGAAACTACAACGGAGAATTAATGAAAGCAGACCACTCAGAACGCATTAAATTAAATACCTAACCTAAGCAACTCCATATATTAAATATTTAATTAAAATATACCTGCATAGTAGTTTATTTCACCTAAGCTAAGCTAATTATCTCAGAATACAGACAGAGAAGCCGGTTTTGAACAGATCAAACTTCTTGAGTGAGGTCGGGATTACACGTAACTATCATTATTATTGTTACTATGTCTTGTTTGAAATAACCATACACAAAAAATGCGTTTCGATATGCCAAGTTGACATAAAAAGGGACAAATCAAAAGCCTGTCAGCTTTGTAACGGTAACTCAAACACGACTTAAAAATGTATATTTTTAATCTTTTTGTTTGTTTTCGAGCTACGGTCTAGCAAACCTTTAATAATGAGAGAAAAAAGAGAAAGAAATAACGCTTTTAAAAATGAGAGCTTTCAGTGATCATAACAATCGTCCTTGAATAGATATAAAATGCAACGACTGCTCCACGCTCAGGAATCAGAAATTCTGAATTTTCTTGGTGGCAGAAACTTAATCACTTCTTACTTTAGCGCATTTGCAGATATGAGTTTTTTTTATTCTTTTTAGTCTCTGGATGCAAATCTTGCTTGCCAAACACGCCTAGACCATGTCTACCTCCCCTAAAACAACCATTGGCCGTAGCATCAGCGCATATATGATAAAGTTTACAGCATTAGATAAAGTAAATAGAATTTTTAAAATTTAAATATTTAAAATATTTTTACATTTTTGAACTTGAATTCAGCCTTATCAGTAATTCTTTTTTGAAGATTTGGTCCTCAAAATTAACAAACTTAAATAAAAATATTAAAAAAGAAAAGAAAAAGAAGTAAGAATTTTTCAGTTTTTTTTATGTTGAATTTTAATTTTTTTTTTAAATACTTAGGAGTATTGAGTCAGTATTATCTAGTAGAAGCACATTAATAGCACGTTAAAATTCAATTGCAGCAAATGGAATTAAACTGAAGCAGATATAAAAATTACACAGATTTGAAATGAAATTGAAGCATTAGTACTATTTTTTAAAGTCAGAGAGCCATTTAAGGATTCAAGCAATCATCCTTAAAACACATTGATATCAAGATCCATAACAGGTAAAAACGTCAAATGTCCATATCATGTAAATATTGTACTACGAGGTAATAAAAGATAAGCAAAAAGGTAAAAATGAGATAGGTAAAGGAGATTAGTAAGGAACAAAAGTAAATAGGATATAAGTAGGAAAAGGACATAAATACGACAGGTAATAGGAGATAAGCAAAACAGGAGAGAAAAAAGCCAACAAATTGATTTATTTTCTATCTGGCAAGAAAATATTGTTCCACACAATGCTTACACATAAGGAATTCGATACAATCGAAACTGCGAGTCTTTCGTTATTACACGTAATTATACTCAACTTACATCCACGATGTAAATCTTCAAGTCTTTTTTTCCTTCAAATAAAAATGTGAAAATTAATCCTGTTTCCTGAAGGAACAATAGGACATTTGACATAAAAAAAGAAGAAGACATTTTAAAGACACGTGGATGATTTTTTAAGGTCATTATTAAATCTCATTTTTATCTGTTGCGCTTTATTCAATTCGAATTACATCCAAGATGCAAATCTCCCTTTCTTTCAAAGACAAAGGTGAAAATTTATCCTGTTTCCTGAAGGAGCAATTAGGACATGCAACGTAAAAAAAAACACCCTAGGGACAATTTATAAACACGTGAAGGATATTTTAAAACCAAAGATTGATCTATGAGAAAGAACTTAAAAATAATCAGCAGCAAACCAAGATAAGAAATAAAGGAGATTAAAAGGAGAATAAAGGAGATAAACAATAACAGAATGAAAAAAAATCGATGAAGAAGACAATAAACGTAAAATAGTGGAACATAATCCAAGGGTTAATTTGAATTTCGGACAGTAATACATAAAACTCAACATTAATAAAACTTAGCTATCAAAATACTTTGTATTCTCTCATATTTTTAGCGTTTCACGATTTCTTTCAGAATCCTAACTCATAGTTCTGATTATTCTGAAAACATTTAAATGGCTGTAAACTGGATTTTCATCCTGAAAGAACATCCTGAAAGAACATTTTAAAACCCAAATTTTTTCTGATCCTCCCCTAGGATGGGGAGACTCGTATGTAGATAGTTGTGTTTCATGCGTTAATCCTTTTAATAAAAGGAACAATCAGGAGAGAGGATAATATTATCTCTCTTTTTCTTGTCATCGTCATCAAATTTTCTCTAATATTCTCTCTCTTTTTCTTGTCATTAATTAAAAAAAAAACTTTCTGAAAAATAAGTTTTTTAAAGAAAAGTAAATGCCATTTTAAACCTAAGCTCAGCATGTACAAATACCTTTTAAAATTCAAACTCAAAACGAACAGAAATTACTATTAAAGAATAAATGAAACCCAAAACGAACAGAAATTAAATAAACAATCATAGCAAAAACATACAACAAGTAATAATATAAATGAATAAATAGATCTTAAAGCGAGTAATGCTTAGATTGAATATGAAAATCAAGTTTAAAACGAAAAAAAAATTTTCCTATTGAAGTATAAATGAAACTTAAAACGAACAGAAATTAAATAAACAATCAATGCAAACAAACATACAATAGAAATTAATGTAAATTAATAAATAAATCTTAAAACGATTGAACCTTAAATTGAATATGTAACTCAAGCTTGAAACGGACAAAAATCACTACAAACAAGAGTTTGGGTATGACCTCCTTCTCTCAGTGTAAAAGTCTAAAACCTACTGCGTCATTGGCGCTTTACTGAAAACCAATTTTATGACAAATATTTTCTTTTGTACTTAATATTGAAAATAAACATTAAATTATAGTAACATTTTGAATTGACGAGCTTTCAGCAATTAATATCATTATTCATCAAATATTCAGTTTTATTTATTAGCTCTTTCTAAAGTTGTTAAAGACGAATATAGTTTCATTACAAACAAGTGTTTGGATACTGCCTCCTTTCCTAACTATAAATAAAAACCAATAGCCTACTGCGTCATTGGCGCTTAACTGAAAACGAATTATATTACAAATATTTTCTTTTCCTGTTCTTACGGCATTGAAAATAAAAATACAATTACAGTGAAATAAATTCTTGAACTGATGGATCTTTCAACAATTAATATCATTATACATCAAATATTCAATTTGATGTTGTTTATACTTTCCAAGACTGTTCAAGACGCATATAGTTTTCAGTAAAGCGCCAATGACACAGTAGGTTTTAGACTTTTACAGTAAGAGAGGGAGGTCATACCCAAACTCTTGTTTGTGGTGATTTTTGTTCGTTTCAAGCTTGATTTGCGTATTCGATTTAAGTTTCACTCGTTTTAAGATTTATTTACTAATTTACATTAGTATCTATTGTATGTTTGTTTGCATTGATTGTTTACTTAGTTTCTGTTCGTTTTAAGTTTCATTTATACTTCAATAGCAAAATATTTTTTTTTCGTTTGATTTTCATATTCAATCTAAGCGTTACTCGATTTAAGATCTATTTATTCATTTATATTATTATTTGTTGTATGTTTTTGCTACGATTGTTTAATTAGTTTCTGTTTGTTTTGGGTTTCATTTATTCTTTAATAGTAATTTCTGGTCATTTTGGGTTTAAATTTTAAAAGGTATTTGTATCTCCTGAGCTTAAGTTTAAAATGGCCTTTACTTTTCATTGAAAAACTTATTTTTCGAAAAGTTTTTTTTTAATTAATTTTTGTTAGTTTTTGACTTCAAAAAACTTCCAAGTTTTTAAGTTCTTTTTCAAGTTCTTGGAGTTTTTATTGTCTGATGTTTGAACTATTTTTAACAAAATTACTATCTACAAATTTTTATCGGATGGGTTTGGGGAAAAAGAGCGTTTTTTTTTTTACTGAAAATTGGTTTTCAGTAAAGCGCCAATGACGCAGTAGGTTTTAGACTTTTACACCGAGAGAAGGAGGTCATACCAAACTCTTGTTTGTAGTGATTTTTGTCCGTTTCAAGCTTGATTTGCATATTCCATTTAAGTTCCGCTCTTTTTAAGATTTATTTATTAATTTACATTAATATCTATTGTATGTTTGTTTGCACTGATTGTTTATTTAATTTCTGTTCGTTTTAAGTTTCATTTATACTAGATTAAGCTTCGGTCTCTTTTGACTCTTTAAAAGTGAACTAGAAATTTTTATTTTCAATCAAATGAGCCTTCTCTGAAGTTTATACGAGTATCCCTTCTATACGAACCATAAATATCCCCAGAGTATAACTTACAACGCCTGTCCATGGGCCCTGGGGGGTTGTGTCAACCCTGGAGTTTTAATATCTGATGGTTGAACTATTTTTAACAAAATGGTCACCTGAAATTTTTATCGGATGGGTTTATCCTTCCGATACATCCAAAGGCGTGGAGGGCGGGAGGGGCTAGTTACGCTCCCATCTTTTTTCACTCTGAGAAAATGAACTACAACTTTTAATTTCCATTCAAATGAACCCTCTCTGAAGTTTATACGAGCATTCCTTCCATAAGAACCATATATGCCCCAGGTGATAAGTTATTCCGAATAACTTATAACCCTTGCCCCTGAAGACTGTAGGGGGAGAGTCCTACTCAAACATATAATTTCCAGAACTTTCAACTACGTTGAACAAAATGGCTATATCAAAATTTTGATTGCATATGTTTGGGGAAATGGTGGGTGTGGAAGGGATGTCAGTTGCCTTAGAATCAATTTTGACTATTAAAAAAGGGAACTAGCCATTTAAATTTCCAATCGAATGAGCCCTTTCTGAAGTTTCTACGACAACGTTGTCTATACAAAACGTTATATGCCCCCAGGGCATAACTTACAACCCTTGCCCTAAGGGCTGTGGGGGAGTTGTTATCCTCAAAGACCTAATTTCCAGAACTTAAAACTATGTTTAATAAAATGGCTATCTCAAAATTTTGATTGGATGTGTTTGCGGAAAAGGTGGCCGTGAGAGGGGGGTTAGTTGCCCTCCAATCACTTTCGATTATTAAAAAAGGCACTAGCCCTTTGAATTTCCAATCGAATGAGCTATTTTGGAAGTTTCTACGATAACACCTTCTATAAAAACCTTATATGCCCCTAGGGCATAACTTAAAACCCTTGCCATGAGGATTGTGGGGGAGTTTCCTCCTCAAAAATATATTTTCTATCTAGAAATCAACTACGTTGAACAAAATGGCTATCTCAAAATTTTGATTGGATGCGTTTGGGGGAATGATGGGCGTGGGGGGGGGGCTAGTTGCCCTCCCATCACTTTCGACTATCAAAAAGGGCACTAAAACTCTCGATTTCCAATCAAATGAGCCCCCTTTGAAGTTGCTACGACGACCCCTACCATAATAGTAATAATTTTATTATAAGCCAAAAAACAGGCCATACAGAACAGTATTCTTAATCACACTCCACAAGAAAAATAACATAAATATCAAGTTTCACTCATTGATGTCTACGCTTCATTTACATATTTACATAACTGCCTGATTGACCTTTTTACAGTCGTATTCAGGATCCCCGGGAACTCCAAGTTACCACCCTCAAAATACTTTTACCTTAATAGAGAAAGTTGCTGGCACTTGGTGAGAATATGGGCGACATCCTCAATACCTAGGTTACATCTGGGGCAAGAGCAATCCGCATTTGCATCTGGGGCCACCCTATTTCTTTCAAATACTCTTTTTCTATTTTTTAGTGGCAGGCAATTCGCTCGGATCCGAAACCAAGTCCTCAATGTCTCCCCCGGTAATCCTAGTTTAAAATAATATTCGAATCCAAATATCTCTTTTACATGGGAATAAAACTTCAATGTTTCAGATGTTTTAACTGCCTGGGTCCACATTTGGACTTCCTGGTCTTTTATTCTTTCTACAATCATAGCCAAAAACGACTCACCCTGATCTGAGGGACCTAGCCCCTCATTCCAAATATATGATAATCCTAATCCATCTAAAACATTTTTTATTTGATACGGCCACGATCTTTTACGTTTCGACCGTAGCATCTCCACATAAGCTGCTTTTGCTAACCTATCTTCTGACAGACTTAAAACCTTTAGCCAGTACCGGATCATCTGTACTAATCTACTCATTCTCAGCGAAAATATACCTAGGTCACCTTTTATAGCCTGATTGTGGGTCGTTACTTGAAGACCAATTAATCTCTTAAAGTGTTGCAGCTGAATTGATTCCAATTGTGGTGCCGGGTCATGCCCCCAAAGTTCAGCTCCGTAATGGATAGTAGGCAAAACTTTAGAATTAAAAACATATTTATGCATTTTTAGATCTTTTATACTTGAAAGCCTTGAATTACGTAAAATGGCAGCTGAAACTGCTTTCCCTCTCTTAATCATCTGTTTTACATGCTCTTTCCATCCTCCTTTTGCTGAAAGTGTTACTCCCAAATATTTAAAATTTTCGCTCTCTTTTACTTTTTCACCTTTATAATAAAATTCTACTTTTTGATCATCATTATTCACACGAATTCCTCTAAAAACCACAATCTCAGTCTTTTTAATATTCAAAACTAGTTTCTTTCTATCTAAATATTCTTCTAATATACTCAATAAGATTTGGAGCTCCTCTGGTGACTTGCCTATCAACACCGCATCATCAGCAAAAAGCAACAGAGATAACGTCAGGTTCCCTAGTGACACTGTAGGGGCCCATACCTTTTTAAAATGGTCAACAATATCATTTATATACAACGTGAACAACCTAGGCGAAATACTACTACCCTGTTTTACTCCTTTTCTAATTTCAAACGGTGACGATAATCCCTTCCCTAAAACTTTAACTATACCAAATGTGTTTCTATACATATCAGCTAGTATCCTAACGAAAAGTCTTGGTAAGCCTATCTTTAACAGTTCTAAGCACAGGAAAATCCTATCAATACTGTCGAAGGCCTTTTCTAGATCTAAAAATGCAACGTACAACCTATTCTTCCCTTTTGCATATGAAGTGCCTCTGGAAAAAAGAAAAAATAATAATAATAATAAAACATTGGAGCCGCATGGCCTTTACTATAGGCAACGCTATAGCGTTGCCTCTGATCATCGTCATCAAATTGCTTGTAATATTGTCTCTCATTTTTGTACATAGGTGAGTTGTGTTTCATTTGTTTCCTGTTAATACAAGGAAAACGAGGAAGGAGGAAAACGAGGATGATGTCTCTCATTTTTTTTACCTAACACTGTCCCTCCTATTTTTTTACATAGGTTAGTTGTGTTTCATGTGTTTATCTTTCCATTAAAAAGAAAATGAGGAGAGAGGATAATATTGTCTCTCTTTTCCTTTTCATCATTATCAAATTGTTCTACATCAAAGAACATCAATTATGTAACCCCACTTGTTGCGCACTGTTTCTCTCGCTTTTCCTTTGATTGTCAAGGGAAAATCACTAAATATTCGAGATCTCATGGGGGAAAGGACATTATTCCAAATAAATACTTTGCTCATTTTGGCAAGTGTCTTTTATCTTTTGGCTCAAAATAAAATAAAAGTGATAAATAAACATAATCAATCAGTATTTTTACTTTTGACAATTAACAACAGAGTTCAAATAGGAAGCGCGTGTTATAATATCTTTTTTTTCTGAGGAAAAAATCTATTCTTAAACACAACCACTAAAACTTGAACCCGACTTAACACTCCCACAGGCAGAGCCGTTACGTATGGGGGGGAGGGAGAGGGACGCCCCCCCCCAATGTTTTTGGTCACTCGGAAAAAAAATAAGTCGGTAAAAACGTCGCGCTTCGCGCCACGATTTTTCCGACGCCGCTGAAGTTCTTTGTTCGGTTCAATAAAGACCACGAAAATACTGACATGTCATCTGTAGAAATTTCTAACTTGGTCGATAAAGGCAAAAGTTTTACCGACTCCTGTCGTGATTTTACAGATGATACCACAATTTTCCAATTTGTTAAATAAACAGCATTAAAATAAAGACATGGTATGCACCGATGTCTAAATCTTGGTTTGTAAATGCAGCGATTTTACCTATTCATGCAGTAGTTTTACGTATTGTATTCGAAACGGATTATGTTTATTATTGACAAAAAACAGTCGGTAAAATCCCCCCCCCCCCAACATTTTGGCTAGTAACGCCCCTATCCACAGATACGCCCAATCATGAAAATGTAAGAGGGAGAGGGGTGAAGAGAAATTTTTTTATTTGTTTCTAATAATACCAAAAAAGAAGCATTTCTAAAACCTACGGGGGCAAACACATCTGGGAGGGGGGAGGAAATATTCCCTTCCCCCTAATTGACATCTCCATGCTCCCTTGAGTTACAAAGATTTTCTGACTTACTGGGACAATAGGAGGATTGGGATCATACGGTGGAGGACTAATCCCTCTTTCAATCCTATCAACTCTTTTCATCCACAGATTTAGTCTGTTTGTATATGCAGCCATCTTCTTTGACTGAGACTCTTCAACTTCTTTCTTCTGCTTCTTCAAAAATTCAATAAGAAGTGGACGGAATGAAGAATATCTGAAAAATAAAAAGGAAAAGTAAAAAATGGAAATGAGTGTAAATAAAAAGTAAGTGAAAGAAAATGGGATTCACATAATAGCGGAGACAGAGATTAAGAGTACCCTTTACTTGAGGAATTAATTCAGCTAAGTTTTAAAAACTAAGATGCGGACTAATACAACTATTGAGAATTTTAATTCCCTTTCCAGTAGAGGTCTTCCTACTAGTGTTGCAAAATGCCCCATCAATGGTAATCAGTTGAATCGTAAGTTCAGCTGAATAGAATTAATCCGAACTTATAATATTTTTTTCTTTTTCTTTTTTACATTTGTATTATTTTTTGGGGAGAGAGATAGGGGGCTCAACAAACTGAAGGCTTGAGTTTTTATAACCTTCCTTTTTTCTGGCTCGACAGATTCGTTTTTAAGGCTGTTTTAAGGCTGATCTTTACTTTCAGTTCCAAAACTTTTTTTACTTCAATATGTAACAAAATTAGGTACTTGTGCACTAATTGGTACACATCGCTATAGACGTAAACTGTCCAACGAATGCAGTGATGGAGACCCGTAAAACGGGTAATTGCTATCTAAATTGATCGAAGAGCGTGGTTTCTCATTGATTTTACAATAATTGAACTGTTGTTTTTTGGGGTTTAGGGGGGGAAAGGTACCTAGGTTAGGTTAGGTTACGTATTTAATAAATGCTATGCTTTGGCTCGACATAAGATTCGACAGATTTTCTGGCTCGACATAAGCAAAAATCTGTATAATACTAAACCCAATTCAAGCGTTTGACAGATTCATACAAATGTAAGCAAATACTGTACAAAATGAAACTTTACCTAAGTGAGGGATACACTTTTGCCTCCTGAATCTGTATCTGGTTGACTACTTTCAAAAAGGCACTCTTATCTGCAATTCTCAAGAAAACGTCTGAAATTTTGTTAAGTTCAGCAGAATTGGTTATTTGCTCACACTGTTGATTTATCCATATTGATGTTTCTTTTTTCTTTTATATATTTTCTTGTTACTCTGTTTTGCTTAAGTGCTTGCATAACAAGTCATAAATAAATTATTAATTATTTACTAATTAAATGAATAAAAAAATGTTGACAAAAAATTACAAAATAGAAAATTAAACATAAATATAACATAAATAAATATAAACAAAATATAATATAAATTACAAAATAAAATTATAAATAGATTACACGTAAGTAGAATATTGTTATTAATGCCAGAAAATGTTTTTTTTTTTCAATGTCAGTTAAACCAGTCAATATTCCAGCTTAAAATAGCAAAAAACACCAGAATTCCAAATTCATTCTTTGATTTCAAGATATAAAAATAAATAAAATAAATGTACAAATTCCAAGCAGGTTTTTAAGCAATAAACAGGATTTTTTTTAAAGAACTAGTCTCATTGGCATTTCGATGTATCTTTTAGAAAACGATAGTGACAGCTATTCCCTCGATTTCTTAACGTTTCATGCAAATTGAAATTCTATTTATTATTATTTGCAAATGAGCATATAAAATGAACAACAACAACCACCTAATACAATATTCCACCTAATAACCGAATGGCTAGATAAAAGAGATATTATTGTGGACTTGCTTTTAGACGATTATCGAAAAGCGTTTGACCTAATCCGCCAAATTTCCGCTGTAAAAAACTTAAAAGCGACGGGTGCAAAAAAAAACATTCTGCTACTTGCTATTGATTTTCTTCACAGCCGTTATCATAGTGTTTATGCACTTTTCTTGGGAGACCTCGATTCGGAATGGGCCGACATTACATGCGGTGCACCTCAAGGCACCGAACTTGCAGCTCTGCTGTTTTTTGCAGTGACAAATTACGTGCGTTCGGGAGTTGAGGCTCGTTTTAAAGACATTGATGACTTATCTTAATCTAACACGCTGAAGTACCTAGTGGACAAGCACCAAGTCATTTGAAAGTTCAGTAGAGACCTGGAATAGAATTTCGTCGGTCACACTGGGCTGTAAATCAACGAGACTAAAATAAAGGTAATGAGGTTCAACCCTATGAGACGTGATATCTCCTGTCCCTAAACATGGTAGGTTATCTAAACCGCAGTTATAACTGGGGACGCTTTTAGCTCAGACTGCTCCTTTAGCCCATATGTTGCAAACCTAGTATAGAAAGAAAATTAAACCTTAAGATCGTTGTGAAAAATGAAAACTTACTATAAATAAATCACTCTATTTATCAGTTACTCTTTAACACAAAGATGAAACCTTACCTTGACACGTTGTCATGATAAACAAGCATATCTTGCGGTTGGTTATACAGCGGAAATTCCACAACAGGGCCTAGTTTTGAAAATAGGCTATGGGCTTCAAAGGCCTTTTTCTGTAAAAGAAAATTAATTTAAAAACGAAAAGGGAGTTAGAAAGGTATCTCAGTCACCAAACTGACAACCGTAGACCAGAAACTATAGACGTCTTGGTTCGTAGACTAGACCTAGGACACCAGAGATGTGATCGGCAGCCAAAAATTTAAAACATGAATTTGAGCAACAAGCCAGTTAATGGCCAACATCACCAACTAGAACTAGAAAATCTCGAAACTGACTGAATCTAAATGCAATTTGATATACTGAAATTTGCTTGTAGGCTAGTCTACGTCTCTTGTGTTTATTTTTGACAGAAGTTTATTTTTACGTCTCTATTTTTTGACAGAAGACATATTTTTCGTTGTTCATAAACTCTATTGCAGATCAAAAAATATCTTAAAACTATGAGAAAAAAACGATACATTCATTTTCATGCAACCTTGTATATTTTAGATGCAGAGCAAGTCTTATACATTGCTATAATATTCATATTTTAATAAAATAATTAAAATATTTACATAATATTTGATTAAAATATTTAATTATAAAAATATTTATTTTTTATTAAAATATTTAATAAATTTTTTTTATTAAAATATTTAATAATAAATTAAAATATTTACTTTATAAAATATTTAATTATAAAATAATTAAAATATGAATAAAATATTCATATTTTAGATGGGGAGCAAGTCTTGTATATCTAAAATATACAAGGTCTCAATATGATGCGGAGCAAGAATATACAAGTCTCGCTACAACTTCCGAGCGAGGTTGGAAGCATAAAATGAGCAAACCAATGTGCCGTTTTTTTCCTGCGTTTTAAGAGCGGACACAACAATAGGAGGTGTGTCCAGATGGTGTGTTAGATGAGTCAACCAAATTGTCTGGACTTACCTCCTTTTCTCGTGGGTATTTGGTTTAGAATGCCTGCCTTGACTGAGATCCTAGCCTCATCAGAGCAATTTCTATCAGAAACAGAGACGTACGAATAACCCTGGGGTCATATTCTACTTGAGAAAAAATGAGCCTTTCATGATTAGCACAAAATAAAGAGTAAGCAAAATAGAAAATTAAAAAAGAACGTAACTATTTTTTTATCAGCTTTATGCTCTGGCAAGGTAATGTTTGATGGCGTTCATTATTTCTTTCTTGGCGGCAAACTAATTTTGTCGCTTTTTCTTATTTGGTTTTTCTTATATCATTTCAATAATTTTATTCAATTTCAGTAATTGATTATTAATAATGTTAATAATCTAATAATTTTTATAATTGTACAATACTATTATTTAATATTCAATAATATTATTTCCTTATATCTGTATTATCTCTTATTAGCTTCTTCTATTTTTAGTTTATCCTACTTTCCTTTTAGATTATCCCTCAACTATTCAACGAAACGAAACAAGACTCTTAAACAGCTTTCAAACTAAGTACATAATTGTCTATGCTAAGTGGTTAAGTTACGTTGCGTACAATCTTTCACACTTAAACAAGTGTATCCCCACTAAGATACTGCAGAAAATTATTTAATGATTGTCTAAAATCATCATAATTACCACAAACAAAGTATTTAAAAGTTCAACACGTGGAATGGAGGCCGAGATTCAAGCTCTGATCAAGCATGAAAGGTTTGTAGGGAAAGTTTTATTTACTTATTTACAAAGTTATGAATTCCTCGTCCAGTTTAAATTTTGTTGCTACTCTATTTAATTGTCCATAACTTAGTCTAAACTTACGGAACATAAGATTCTATATGTAGCTCAAGTCTACTTGGCACTGGCTACGTTATGACATAATTCACGCTGTAAGGTTACATAATGTACGATGAAGTTTTAAGTTTTATCATTTTTTTTTCAAAATATTTTCTCCTCTTAAGTTTATTTTAACCGGTGTAATCTCCAAGTAAGTTGCAAGCCAATTGGAACAAACTAAATAGGGGCCTGTTTTACCCAGTGTATTCTCCCAGTAAGTTGCAAGCCAATTCGAGGAAACTAAATGGGGGCCTATTTCGGATGTCCTGGATCAATACAACTAGGGTTGTACCCAGAATTTTTTAAGGGGGGGGGGGGGGGGCCCCAAAAATTTTTTTTAAGGGAGGGGTTTTACAAAAAAAAAAATTAAAAAACGCATCAGAATTTGTTTATATTCATTTTTGTTACGTTTTAACAAGTCGGATAAATATTTAGGGGGGCGGGGGTCCAACCCCCGTAATCCAAAGAATTTTTTTTTTCTCTCTAAGAATACCAACAGCCTGATTCTTTTTAGGAGCTTAATCTATTGAAAATCAAGATACTATGTAAATTACAATTTTTTTTATCTCACATACACCACAAATAACATATAATGTCACAGAAGAAAATCTCCCCCCCCCCGCCTCTTATTAGTCCAAAGAACCCCCAACCTAGAGATACAGGTGCCTAAAAATTCGATTTTGTAGCATTTTTACCCACACCTTAAGGGTCAGACCTGTATACAACTGATATAGGTTCTTTTTTAGTGTGCGTTTCTTCGCAGAGGATCTATTTTCTCGATTTATATGGAGAAGTGGGGGTGAGATATATCAATTAAAAAATCCAACAGGAATTCCAATGTTTCAAATCATTTTAAATATTAACAGCTCTGCAAAACTCAAATTCTGAATATACAAAAAATTATATTTTCTGTAATTCCTAAAATAATTCATTTTAATTACTTTAAAATACTGCGAACTCGGTTTCAGGCAACACTTCTATGTTCCCTCATTAAACTTACTCTATTGTCATTGTAGATAATTTGGGCTAACGAACGGTGCCTTGACTTAGGAGCTTCAATTCCGACGTCTCCTGCTTCAGATTTCGATGCCGACTCCTCCAATTCTTGCTATAATAAAATCAAAACGTCAACAAAAACAAAAACAAACAAATTAACAATAAACGGAAATACCGGTTCTCTAAGAGTTTTTAATATTCAACACCATTAATTCCTAGCAACCAGTTGCAGCAATTAGAGACAAGATCCCCTCCCCCCCCCACCACAGATTTTGAAAATACTTTATTTTTGGTATATTATTGAAAATGACTTTTTTACTCCTTCCAGTGGAAAAAAAATACAATAAAATCCCCCCCGCCCAATATCCTTAAATTAACGCCACTTCTTGTAGCAACAATAAGTAAATCAGAAAGGGGTTCTTATGTATTATAGCCACCACTCAAGTTCTTGGTCTGAGTAGAACCAATTTCTTTCTGTATTGCAGCATATGCTCGGTGATAATCAGCTTAGCCTGAGAGAAATAAACTTCAATGTAGGCATATTTTAATGAAATATTTTATATACAGAGCGGGTATTTTGGTTAGGTTAGAAGCCATCTAAATACCATTTAATGTAATGCATTCTGGGCGGCCTGATTTCTACAATCCTCTGTTGCAGTTTCCATAATTTTGTTATTAAAGTATTATGTTTTCATCATATTTAGGTATATTTCATTAGGATTAACCTAACTTTACTTCTTGATTGTGGTGGCTACAACACATTAAAGCTACAAATTAAAAAGCTGAAGTGGGAAAATAAATGTAAAAATTGAGGAAGAAGAGAAAGAAAGGAAAAGATGCAACAGGTAGCAAGTGATAAAGAAAGGTATTTACATAAAAACATGGATAAAGATAGAGAGAGAGAGAGAGAGTGGGGGGAGAGATGGAGAGGGGGAGGGAGAGAGAGAGGGGGAAGAGCAAAAAGAGAAGACAGAGAAAGAAAAGACGGAGAAAAAGAAGTCACAGAGAAAGAGAAGTCACAGAGAAAGAGAAGAGGCAGAGAAAGCAAGAGAGCGAGAAGGAAGAGAGAGAGAAGAGAGAAAGAGACAGAAAAGATAGAAGAAGGAAGACAGAGGATAAAAAGAAAAGAGAGGATGAGAGAGTGAGGGAGGAGAGAGAGAGGAAAAATAGAAGACGGACTTACTTGTTTTCTTTTTAATTTGAGAACAGATGACTCGGCAGTGGCTATATCACGATCCACTTTAGAAATCTGTTGAAGCAGTTCATCTTTTGTAGATCGAGAGGGTGAGTCATCAGCATCCCGGTCTCCTGGCGTTGGAGATATTGCTTCGACCTGAGGTGTATAGATAGGTTCCTAAAAGTAGCAATACTTTGTTCTTACGTTTATATTAACATCAAGAGAAGAGGGGGGGGGGGAGAGAGAATTCCTTGTAAAATCCACAAGCGAAACGGATTTAAAGCTGATGCCAGACGAAGAAAGGTAAAAAAAAATATCAATAGCAATATATATTAGCAATTTTTTAACAACTATATGTAATTCGACTTAATGAAATAAATATATCTATTTATTCACATGTAAAATAGTATCAAAATTACTTCGCTAAGTAAATTATTAAATATTACTATTAAATATATCTAATGAAATTTATTTAATAAAATTATATTAATTCTATTTAATAAGATTATATAAACATAAAATATATTTAATAAAATTATATCTCTAAAATAAAATTATTACTTAGCTAAGTTAAACTATTAAGTAATTAAAATTGCTTCTATTTCTTTCTGAGTTTAAAATGCATCCAGCAAATGTTAAATTTAAAATATGAACACAAAATTTAACCTACTTTTGCCATACTGGCTGAAATAAGATAGGGGACGTTTCTCCTCTTAAAATTGTTCTAATGTACCCCCTATCCCGACAGATATAAAAATTGCAGCTAGAAAATTCAATTTATCCTCATTTTGCTGCGCCCTATTTTACTAATTTGTTTTATTCTTTACTTTAATCCTTTTACAAACGACAGCTTCTTTTTTGTACTTAGCATAAAAAGCAAATTTATCCCTACTGAAGCTTGTGACAGTTTCTTTGGAAATATATTATCATATTATTAGGCATAATACAATAGGCATAATTTTAATTAAAATCAAGTAGTTGCGGGATCAAGCCATGGTTTAATTGTAAAAAAGCTAAGACAGATAGTCCGAGTGAGTGAGAGGCAAATCTGGTATATGCTCTTTTTAGAATAGTAAAAAAAAATGATGTCACTTCACTTGTTGATAGATATGTCTATCATCCATCCGTCCACAAATCATTCCTAGGTCAGAAATAAGGTATATAGTCATAGAACTAAGGGACGAAAGATCAGATTGATTTTGGGTTGACACGTGACGGACAATGTCCACTGGACTCATATGCAAAATGGGGGACTGAATTTGCTTTAACTCACAGGCGAACAAGTGTTCCAAGCCTAATAGGCGTGGCTACTTGTAATCTAAAGGTGGAATACCGTGTCATAGGATTGACACATGACCAAGAAGTCCCCTGGACTCGCATGCGAATGGTGAAACCTATAGTTTTCCAAGTGTTTGGTTAAATGGCACGGGTCGGCGGGAGTAAATATGACTCTCTTATTGGACAAATACTTGTGTGTTAGCATTTGGAAAGGCACGCCCGCCTAGAGTCTCAGGCAGGTTGGCCAAGAATTTAGAATTGACGCAGAACACTTGATTTTCCTGGAATGACAGACAAACAGGCTTTTCTGTCATATACCACACAATGTATTAAAACTAAAAACACTAGGTTGGAATTTACAACAAATCAATTATTCTAGATATCCAAAGACTTAACTGAAGAGTGATTGCAGCCCTTTTACAATTTTATCAAACGTAATTGAAGGTAGACAGTTAGATAAAAGCTTCTCATCAAGAAGTTGTAAGAAGCGCTGTTGGCCTCAAGAGGCTTGGTGCTGCAGTGAGTTGTTAGTAGTAGTAGCAGATCAGACCCAATCACAGCCTTTTCAAACGTAACAAACGGGGGGAAGTCTAGAAAATTTGGAACAAGAAACTATCCACACAAAAAAAAAAACTCAAAAAACGCATACAAAATTCGTTTATATCCATTTTTGTTACGTTTTTACGAGTCAAACAAACCTTTTTTTAGGGGGGGGGGGGGGGGGACCCACCCCCCCAACCCCCCCCCCTATGGGTACGGCCTTGTTTTACTCTATAATGATGACAGTGGTCAAGTACGTTTCTGAAACGTGGGCGCTCCAAACAACAGAGGAGAATTTATTAGATGTTTTTCAGAGGAAATGACTACGGATTATTTTGGAAACCCGTCTGACTGACCTTTAAAATAACAGTAAGCTGTACGAAAAATATGCTTATATCATGCATTCTAGGGATACAAAGAGAAAGGATGAGATGGCTAGGAAAAGTTCTGCAGATTAAGGTTCAAAGACTGTCAAAGATCTTCCAAACGACAAGCAAATTGTCTTAGTAGTAATAGTAGTAGCCCCAAAAGTTTCAAACTTAATACCCCAGTCGTTCTCGATATATTGCTGAGGTGTATTATTGGCAACCATAAACACAATGCTGTTTGCTTTAGTCTAAAGCAAAATTCAGGTTGGAAGGATTTAACGGGAATTGGAACTTCTTTGGAGGTTGTAATAGATTGGGCTAGAGGAAGAATGTGCGTAGTTGTACTCGGGCAGCCTGATGTTGCAATGAGTTATTAGCAGCAATAGTTATTAAATATACAAGGATTCGTAGCATGAATCCAAAATCCTTCTGCAAAATCATTGCAGGATGTCATTACAGGTAATTAAACTTTATTTCTAAATATGCTTGCAATAAACAAGCATTATCACTGATTAACGCTTGGAATGATAAGTTGTGAAAGTTGACAAAAGATATAGATAAAGCGTTCAAAATCAGATAGCAACAAATTGTAATTGACTTTTGTAGGTCACAATTAAATCAAATCACTCAAAATAATTAAATCAATAAACTAACTGAAATCAATAATAAAAGGATTAACTTTGGTGTGTTAAACCAACAATTTTATTCCTGTTGAATCCAATCTCTCAAAGATAACCGGGCTCCTCTTAGAGCAGTGGTTTCCAACCTTTCTTTGATTTAGATTTTGAAAGATGTTCGCGACCCCCTCTTCCCTTTCTTAAATTCAATTTTTAATAAATAAAACACAAAAGAAAGGGTTTGACAATATGTTAAGTAGACACAAATGGCATCAATATTCAAAAAGAAAGTATGGACACTTTAGGATGATGCATTGCATATCAAAATTGAGCAACTTTTCATAAAGTATTGAGCAAAATATGTCTACTCTTAAAATACTTATATTTGTTCTCTTTTTATTACAAATACGTGAATTTTTTTTTTTAATTACTTTAATTGATTGTCCTAATTTAGGATCGTACCCAATCAGAACATCAAAACTACACATATTTTATTATTATTTTTCGTCTAATTGCTTTATTTTAGTCTCAATATTCTATCCATTTTCACATCAATGAATTGATTTATGAGCTACTTCGTGTGTAGAGTAGACAGTAGAACAAGCTAAATTGGTTTATTAGCAATTTCTGACTAAGCTTCAGGTAGCCCCTTGAAGTAAATTCTTTACATTTAACAGAGTAAAGGATCAGCAAACCCACCTGAAATACCCAAAATTTCAGACCCTATTCTTTTTATTTCTCAAGGAGAGTTGTCCTTACAATCCTTGTTCTAAGGGGATGTCCCAATCCCTGTGCAGGCAAATATATAACATATATTTGTTATCATTTTACACGGAAATGATTTTACAATCAAAGGAACAGACTGTCATTTCTCAAGCAAACGAAGGGATTTTAGGTGGTGCCCTCTCTAAGTTTCAAACTGCAATGAAGAAATTCCCACGGAAAATTTGAACAAATTGAGTTAAGAGTATTTTTAGAGCTTTTGCCACCTCCAGGACAACCAAGAACATGCATTTGCAACCACATGTCTCAGGAAATATGGTATTGAACTTCACATTTTTGAAGACAGGTAGCCTACATAACACAAACCTACCATAAAACAATTTGTCAAAATGTTTGAATTTATTGGTCCTTATATTGTATGATTATGTCTTTGATGGGTTAGTTTGAATAAATAAATACTCAAAACCGGTACAATTTTTTTTTAATGCCTACAATCCTCTTTAAACTTCGTTTTTAAAAAATTACTACTATTTGTATTGTCAAGAGCCACTCTCTACTTATCGATTAATACTTTTACCATTGTCAGCTTTTTTAAAATGAAAGTAAAGAGTGAAATTAATATTATAACGAACAGAAATTATGATTCATATTAAAAAACTGAGATAGAAAGTCAAACTTTAGTCTAAAGAAATAAGAGCTGGGGGGGGGGGGGCAGCAAAAGGATAATTTCTGTCTTTATAAGGATTTTTAAATTTTAATCTCACTCTTTGATTTCATTTAGATAACTTTTTTCAATTTGATTTCTCCTGGTCTTTATACCAAATTTAGGGTCATTTTAAACACGAGGAAGACTGCTGCTCTTCTCAAACTATGGTCTTTATGCCAAACTTTAGCTTGTGGACAACTCACCACTGCAAATAAAGATTAATCTAGATTTATTTGCTTTACTGAATAAAATAAGGGTTTCCTTAATAAGAAGAAATTCCCTTTATGCCTAAGTTTACTTTTTATCACAATGTTTTGATGTTTAAAAGCTTCATTTGCTTGTAGTTCATGAAAACAAATGTTTCTCGTTAAGAAGATGCGATTCCAGGAAATATCACTCAATCTCTCATGTAAGTTAAAAAGAAAAATTGGATCCAAATTATTTTTAGAGGCTTTAGATACCCATGTATCCCCATCTATGATCCACCAACCCATCTCCAAATAAATTATGAATAACCATGTAACATTGTATGACCATTATGCAGACGTCAATAAAGTGTTTTTATAAAGAATAAAAACACTTTTCATCTGATAAAGTGAATAAAAAGTGTCGAAGATATTGGAACACTAGGATTTTGATGGGGGGAGGGCGAGAGTCAGGGTGCGTCCCTAACCTATTGGAGTATTTTATCTGCTTTCTGGTAATTCTGGCTATTTAAGTTTTTTTGTTTCAATATACCCACAAAGTGGGAGGTTAAAGCATAGAGTACATTAAATACGTAACCTAACCTAACTTAGGTACCTTTTTCTCCCTCTAAACCCCAAAAAACAACACTTTAAATATCGTCAACGCATTGAAAATCACGCTAAGCATTCATTACTGTATAGCAGTGTCTTGAATTATCCCATACAAAACGGATTTTCTGTCGCGTCTCCAGTTTGACATATATAAAAGAGTGCGTTTAACATAGAAGTACCAAAAAAAAAACATTCTTCCACAATATAAGATTATTATTATCACAATGTTTTGATGTCATCTCCAAATAAATCTCCAAATAAATTATGAATAACCATGTAACATTGCATGACCATTATGCAGACGTCAATAAAGTTATTAAACTAATCCATAAAGTTCATATCTAAAGTTTTTTGAACTCGTGCAAGAATTTCATCTTTTCGACTTCACAGCAATTTTTCTCACCAACTTCGCTGAGTTCCTTGGAAAAGTTAAATAAAGTGCGACTTCTTTCTAAGAAAAATAAAGTAGGCAGATACATATTAGAAAAACGCTCTGCCAAATCTACTAACTTTATCAGCGCCATGGGAGCCTTGCTTTAGCATTACTGGACAGGCATGCACAAGTTTTTTTTTGGGGGGGGGGGGGATTAGAATGTCTAAGGAGAACCCCCCACTCTCCGCGTACGACCCTGGAACCGTGGAGTTTATAGACTTCTAATGACAAAGGCACCACCACGTGGCAGTATAGCCTCTGAAGCTTGTAGGTTACAAATTTAGCATTTTGATAATTCTAAGTGATTGACTATCTCAGGATTTTTAATTGCTTCCGTTTTTTTTCTATATGTAGCCAAGATTATTGTTTTATAGCATTGAATGGCATGTTTTTGTGCTATGGCATGAACTTTTTTGCTACTTAAAAAACATAGCCATCAATGGGAGGGGGCAGTTCTCTCTCCCCCACCCCAAATAATTTGGAAGTTATAATTTATTACATAAATCTAAAGAATGATAACTAGTGAGCTGGTTTATGTGTTGCCAGGTTAATTTTTTTTTTTTTACTAAAACAGAAAACTGGACTAGGGAAACATATACATTTGAAATTAAGTTTTTATTAAATGAACGTCAATAGCAACAGCAAAAATTACGATAGCGCTAGTTTTGTTTGAAGCTCGATAGGGTAAGGTAAGTTTACAAAAAAAGAAAATGCCCTATGTAACGCCAGGCACCCAGAAGCCACCAAGTTGCCGCCAAAAAGTCTCTACCACCGGAGAGACGCAGACACAGGACAACCAACTTGATTTTATGTTTGTTTAATGTGCGTGTATTGTTTATTATGTATTGTGCAATGTTTTTGAAATTAACTGAGTTGCATCTTTGCTAAATAGTAAATTTTGTTCATTACCAATTGAAGAAAAATGTGCAATTGAAGACTTAGGGGAGGCCCAGACCACTTCTTTTCACTGTTTGGTGTTCAGTACCCATTAAAAATAATTTCTCAAAATAAGTTTTCAGACAACTTAAAAACCAGTTTAGGTTTGTATTTTTTTTCAAATTTTCTGGGAGATAGCCCCAAAAATACTCCTTTCTCTGAAGGGCAAACCATACCCCAAGATGTGAAACCCGTCTTTCCCTCCAAATCAAAATGCTGAAATTCCGCCCATGTTAAAAAGGACATTGGAACTTTTAGTTCCTGTTCAAATGAGACCTCTCCAGATAGTCTACGAGCTAAGACTAGAAAAGGGAAAAGGCAAACACAAATGACTTTTCTTGAATAAAAGGAAAGGAGTGGAAATCCCTGATATTTTATGTGGTTCATCAAAATTTTTCTTAACCTCCACTCAGTACACAATCTGTTGATTTCAAATTTAGTCCAAAAATAGGAGCATACAGGGTTTGTCTGGAAAGTTATAGGACAGAGTCGATTTAAAAACATTTATTGGGCTTATCATTACAATTCTTTAGACGATTTCAAAATAGGCTCCTTTTGCATCAATGCAGCGCTGCCAGCGCGATTTCCAAGCATTGAAGGCGTCACGGTATGCATTTTCCGGAGTAGCCTTGAGAGCCACAGTTCAAACTGCTTGGATCCCTCTGTTGCCTCAAAATGATTGTCTCTCATCAGCCTTTTCAGGCAAGGAAATACACATCTGGGCTGTAGAATAATTATTGGCTCAAAAGAGTATCTCGAGGTTTTTTTGTGGTTTAACTCATCACAAAATGACTATTTTTGTAAATATACAAGGCTTTTGTAGTTGGAAACACTGGTACCACTGGGCAGTGGGTGACAATCTTTGGGTAATTGAATGCTCCCTGCTTATTGTCATTACTTGTCAGTCCCTATTCAACAGATAAGCAACAACCTTGCTCTGTTTTTATAACAATGATGCTTCATTTATATACATTCAGAATAGAAAACAAGTAAATAATTCACATAATGCACATAATTCACTATCAGTTTTGCTCTCCATTGTACCCCACCACAGTTAAGAGAAACCATAATTAACTCACAAAAAAGTTTTGACCTGTCCCAGACTTTTCTGCAGGAGGAGGGAATTAGTACCCACAACCCCCAAAGAAATATCAAATTTACTTAACGATTTTTCCTGTAATGTATCATATTTCCAAATCAAATTAATTGCTCAGAATTTACCCCCCCCCCCCACCAAAAGAAAAGGTTTATGCATAAGAAAGTTAAGCTCAAATAACACTTGCTTCTTAGCAGCCAATTGTCAGTATAGAGATCACAAACATTCTGTAAACTTTACGCAAAAAAAGTCTAAAAAATTAAAATACACAATCATTTCATAACCAAGCAGCAAAATTGAAAAAAAGGTCAGTTCACTACCTTAGCTCGCGTATCTATTTTCAAGGGCTGTGACAGATCAGTTTTTGTATCGCCACTAAGTCGCATCCTCTTGTATGGTGCATGATCTAGGTGTGTTGATTCCGATGCATTAGACATCAAGGGATGACCCATTGGAGATGGATGATAAGCTCCCAAATTATCTCGGTATAGATCAGCCCTAAAAAAATTGATCAATGTTACACCACTTTCCCAAGATATTTATCAATATATACCTGGAATATCCTTTTTTTAAGAAAACAAGCTAACAGTTAATATCAAATGTTATTTTTTTACATTAAGGATGAGTCACAACAAAACACTTAGAGTAAAAAAAGAAGAAAATTTAAAGAACAAAAAACGCCCTTACATGGGCTATTAGTGCCCAAAGATAGAATATTGTTTAACAGTAGCTAAAATAATTGTACCAGTTGCCTCTCTTTTTAAAAAGAAATAACAGCACAAAAAAAAGGAATTAGACTGTCTCCCTGACGCTCATTTCTTCTATTAAAGCCTTGTCCAGAGTGAAGCTAGGAAATTTATTCAAGGTGATGTTCCTTGATTTTTAGACCATTTTTTAATAACTTGAATTAACACTAAAATCTCCTTTTTTACTGATTCTTCATATGTAATGACTTCAGAGCTACCATTAAACAAAATACGTCTTTGGAAAATGGGACTCTCAAAAGAAATCTTAAACTGAAAAATATATAATGCTTGGAATCAGTGTTAATATGGTCTAGAAAGCATTGTTTTCTGCTGAACTTTTGAAACATTAACCCCAACCCCCTTAAACCTAGAGCATTCAAGTTGGAATTTTCACCAAAGAAACAGGAGAATATATAGGCAGCATAATTATTTAAAAAAAGTAAATTTTTAGACATCCCAGGATAACTTTTCATGTTAGAAATACTTTTACAAAAATAAATGAATTTAACAACCATAAATATTTTCTTTTATTATTGAATGGCATTTACACAATAGTAGTTCTAAGGAAGGATAGAGTGGCATAAGTTCACTAATATTTGGGGGGTGGGGGGAGAAAAACTTTATTTTCTAAAATATAGGGGGGGGAGACAAAAAAAGGGAAAAACACATGCCCCCCCAATTGAGGCCAGTGGAAGGTACCCCCTCTATTCATGCAGGTATAAATACAATGCTAGATTTTTTTGAGAAGGGGAAATTCTACTTTTCAGTCTCATGAGCCTGAAAAGTAGAATCTCCCCTTCTCAAAAAACCTAGCATTCTATGAGATAATGTGGTTTCACAAATCCTGATTCATTCAAGAAAGAAACTCAACAGAGTGAGTTTCTCCTCTGTTTCAGGGAAGGCATTCATGTAGTGTGCCAATCAACAATAAAAAACGATCTTACTTATTTAAAAAAAAGGTTACTGTAAAAAAAAATCCAGAAGAGAGAAGCAAGAGAAGTTGGAAGCTTATTCTAAAGCAGAAGAAAATATTCTAATATTACTATCTGTTAAAAAAGCAAAAAAATACCTTGAACCAAAGAAGCTTTTACAATTTCCTCAGAAACCCCATGTCAGTTTTCAAAAAAACACTTGGCAACCACACGGTTGTCAAGGCGCTATCTTTGGCGTCCTTGAAAGAAAATGACAAGTTTTTTACTACATCCTAATTTTTTTTAAATCTAAAATTCAAAAGAACTTGCGAGTATGGAGGTAATATCACAGATTTGCGACAAACTAGACAAAAAAGAAAATAATTTCTTTTGAGATAGTAAAATATCCTTACTTTGAGGAATTTCTGCTTTTTAAGCTTGAATCTCACTTTAAATGTGTTTAAAAAAAGCAGTTGTTTCATCTACCCTAAATACCTCTAGGTTAACACAGAGTAATATTTGCTTGTCGTAGCAATTTAGTTGACAATTTAAGCAATTTTATTTGCCAATTTAAACAATTTTAGTTGATTTGAGAATCAATATATTGAGTTAAAAAATTCAACTTTTATCTAGCAACTAGGCAGTATTTTCTACATAAGAGCAACTGTCATGTAAATTGATTATTACATTTGTAAGAGATAATACCATGTGCAATAAACAGCAAATAAAATTTCTCAATGAAACTTCATAAATATTGCCTATCAGAATATTTTTTTCTATTTGAACATGAAGTAAGGCTTACCCCATTTGATGAGGAAACATTTGTCCATGACCATGCATTAGAGGTGCATAATCTCCACTTGTTGGCAGTAGTGTAAGTCTTCTCCTCTCATGGTGAGAATTATTTAATCCCGGCTGAAAAAGAAAACAATGTAAATCTGAAATGCCTTAACTGGATTCAAAATCATGCGGAAGCAATAATAAGTGAAAGATGCAAAAAATACCAAATCAACACAGCTCTGATATATTTGCTTTGATGTTTTATTCCAGCACAGGGGGTAGGGATGGATCCCCCCAAATATTCCTTCAAGGGCACTATCATTAAGAAATTTTAGTTTCATGTTCAGCAAACAGGATATCTGGGCTGAAAGACATATTTTTAGGATTGCCCATATTAACAAACCACGTAAACCATGTGATGCACACAAAATGTGGTATAGCACAACATGACAGAACAATGAGTGCTCCGAGACGTACACCAGGTGAAGAAGAGTGGACGATCCCTTGGGCATTAAACTCTGACTTTAAAGTTGAGTAAAATGGAGGTATAAGCGCTTCTACTTGCAAACACACTCTTGCTATTCATCTAGATAACGAGAATCATTTGATACCAAACGTTTTTACTTCTGGGAAAATTGACATCACACATATGTGCTCATAATAATAATAATAATGCAAGAGTCACAATATAATAACAATAAAAGAGTCTTAAAAATATAACTTGGTTTGGATTAATTCAACACACTTGCACAAATAAGGAACAAATTAAGGCTGAAATAATAACTAAATAGTTTCAGAATGTAATTTAAAAAATAAACAAATTTAAATGACTACATTTAGAACTCTTCTGATCTTGAATTTCACACTAGTAGGCTCCATTTGACGTTTTTTTTTTTATATGGTGATTTGAAATCACACAAACTTCAATAAAACATGACCAAGTTACTGCAGAAAGATTCTTAAAGGAATATTCTTCATAGTCTCACACTTTGGAGAAAAACGTCTGAAACACACCTGCCCAAAAGAGGAATACGGACGTAAATCCCAAGAAGAATTGGTCAAAACAGCCTCTTTTCAAAGAAGATATAAAAACCCTTTTGGGGAACTACCAACCGTTCTTCCCCCAGACGGATTGAAACTCTTTATTTGTTTGTTTTCATAAGCTCCCAGCCATACGTACAAGAGGCTGGTATTTTTCTAGAGGGGGAAGTTGAACACATAAAAAACGGGTAATTTTAAGGCAACAATTTTTATATTCTAGTACTACTACTAACAAATCAACGCAACATCAAACCACCTTAGGTAAACACAGTTGTACATGCCCCCCCCTAAACTCAGAGATCCACTCTTTAGTGCTAGCACCAAGTTCCTATTTATTTTAAATCTTTTCTTGTGCATCCATCCTATTCGAGGACTTACTACATTTGCTTGGTCCCAGATACATAACTAACAAAGCATATGGAATCAAAGCTGCATTTTTTTCCAGCTTATAATTCAAATAACAACTAATGCTCAAACTCCAACTTAAAGATGTCCTTAGACATTTCCTTTAACATAGTTAGCACAAACCAATCTTTGGTAGCTTCTAGGTGTCCACTTTTTAAAGCCATGCTTGTAAACTGCCATTACATTGACTTACCAGAACCTAATCTTAGTTCTGTTTTTTTATACTATTCTTTCCTTTTCAATAAATACCCCAATAAATGGTATTTTGTAAATCTAGGATTAGTAAAAAAATCTAGGGGGCAGCAGAGCCCCTCCCTCAAGTGATTCAACTGACTTCGTACCCTCCAAAATAGGTACAAGATTTGGGAAGGTGGCACGCATCAGTTCATAAAATACACAGTTACACATATGTTTGGTCACCTCATAAAAAAAGGTATAATATTTATATAAAGAAGTAGGCCATTGGAACCCCCTTTTAAAATTTCTATCCTCTTATTCAAGTAATGAATTATTATTCTTAAATATAATTTCTATGATGCCACTGTTTATTTCTTCCAGCAATTATTATCAATTAAATTGTACTGGTTTTCAAGTTCTTGTCTAGAAAAGAGATGTTGGAATTGTTAATAAAGACAGTAATTTTGACTACTTCCTTTCTTTCGACATTTCCGTTGGCGATTCATATATTACCTTAATGACAGTTATTGCATCAGGAAGTAAGTAACCTAATGATAATGTCAAGAAACTGTTACAAATATCAAAATGTATACAATATGACTTGTGGATTATCATTCTTTCTACTGTCGCTTTATTGAATTTCAGCATAAATTTTAGGAATTAAAAATACAGGAACAATAAATATTCATTATTAACTAAAAATTCGTTAATAAAAAATAAACAGTTTAATACTTTCCAGAATTGGAATAAAAAATAAACAAAATCTGTTAAATATAAAAAAGCAAACATAATACAGAAGTTAGCACTGTAATAACTTGTATTCATGTCTTACAATTTACCAACAGACTGGAAATAACATGGCAAATAACAAGAAAGTCTTTAAATTAGATGGCTACATTTGCACAGGCAATGAATTTTAAAAATCGTTAATAATCAATAAATGTTGGTTATAAATTGAATACTGTAAGTCAGGTACATCAATTGGTTACTTTTTTGAAAATTTTGAAATATTAGCTGTTTTGCATTTTCATTAAAAAATACCTTTATTGGGATATTTTAATAGAAAAAAAAAAATGCCTCTCCCTATATTTTTGTGAACTGGCGCCCCTGTCCTAATTATGTACAAATCTGTGTAAAAAAGTGCAAAATATTATAGAAGATATTGGCCAACAACTTTTAATATTTTGTAAGATTAAATATCAATCATATATTTATTTGATTATGAAAAATTCAGACATACCCATAATTGTCACAGCTAATGTAATAAGGGGGCCTGCCAACTCCATAATAAAGAACAGAAAGAGAAATGAACAAATTTGAAGAGAGAATCATGAGTGTATCAACTTATTTAATTAACACTAAAAAAAAATCTAGTTCTAGCATCAGCCAACATTGGCTTCTTGATGAATATGATCAGAAAAAAACTTCCCAGGGAAAAAATCCCAGGCTTTATTTTAGCTGGATATGTAGCAAAGCTAGCCACTGTACTTTTGTAAAAAAAAAAATTGAATGTATTTTCTTAATTTCTGACTATAGAAAACGATTTGGCCTTCTGAAAATTTACAACAGAAAAGTCAATTGGGATAGGATAGAACAATCAATTTGAGTAACATTTTGGACATGCTATTAAGAAAGCTCATTTGATAATAAAAAAAAGTGTCATATAAGTAGGGAAACAATTCCCAGAGAATTCCTCTGGGAAATATTTAATAAACCCTCATCATCCCTTCAGAGTACCCACATTTCAGAACCATATTTGACCACTGTCATTACAGAAGCATCTTCTTCTTCTTCTATTTCACAGCAGGCGGGCTTTTCAATTGATACTATTTAGCCCTTTTCCTTTTGCTTCACTCTGTGGGCTACAGAGCTACTGGCTTGGTTGTTTCTTATTTATTAGATATTCTCAGATATCTTTCAGTAGATCTTTCGACTCAAGGAGTTCAAATATAAGATGATAGATATCAAATTCTGTGCTGTGTGCAGGTATAGTCGGCTAGGCTCTTGGCTGATAGTGAGATTTTGTGGTGTTTGAAGCACTTTAACAGTTTACAATGCAAAGTATGCTGTGCAGACGTCAGCATATTACATTCAAATAGGCAGTGGTCAATTGTTTCATTATTCATAATACAATACGTGCAAAGATGGGACAGGGGAACTGAACCGCTTGAATTAGGAAACTGATTTGAGAATGCAAGAAAGTTTAGTCCATTTGTTCCAGAACGAATTCTATGATAAATTTTAGAAAAATACTTATTGGGAAAGGGGGAAAGAGTAGGATTAATCTTATTAAAATTAATATCTGATAGCCTCCATCGGTAAGTATCTCTAATTGGGATTGGTCTCCCACTTGGCTGGTCAATATTTATAGCATTTTTTGCTATTTCATCAACCTGATGATTACCACTTATACCAGAGTGGCTAGGAATATACTGAAAATAAGTTCTTATGCCACTTGAAGCAAGATTATCTATAATACTAAGACAAAGATAAGTGTGAATATCCAGCTTATACTGAGGAGCTGAAGACAGCAACTCAAGGCTTGATAAAGAGTCAGAATAAATTATAACATTATTTGAATTAGCAATCAAGGGTTTATTTTCCATAAGGTGTTCTAATGCCATGATTATGGCATTTACCCATTGCAATTTTCAGGTGAGGAAGGAAGGCACCACTTGCTACCTTCTCATTCATTTTGGATCCATCAACAAAGATTTGGAAATGGTTTTTTATAAGTAATTGTATTAAGTTTAGCAAATTTTTTCTGGACAAAAGTGATGGGGGTTAAATCTTTAGTCCACTTTTAGAAATCAGTATTTATTATGGGGATTGACCAATTCCATGGAGGGGATTGGGGAAAAGTAGGTGCAATAGACCTTGCAGGTACAGGGAACTTCTTCTGAATATTGGCATACTCATCTGCAATGCCTCTATACATGGCTGGATTTCTTAACCAATTATGTAGGGTGTGTGAGCTATTTGATTCAATTTTTGTAAGATGTTTTATCAAGAGGAAGCTACGTCTTTCCCTTATTGTTGTTAATCCACTCTCCATAAGCAGAAACTTGGTGCTTGTGGGTTTTCTAAGACCAAATATGAGATGTATTATATCGTTTTGTATTGTTTCAATTTTTTGCATCTGGGTCTTTGCACATGCACCATAGACGATGAGCACATAGTCAATATGGGGTCTTATATGTGATTTATTAGAACTGGGGTAAGGTTTTCTCCTTACACTCCCAGGGTGTGGAAAGAAGTCTTTTTAGTATAATTGTTTTTCTATAGCATTTTTTTTATTGTGTTTGAAATGTGGAGGTGGAAATTAAGTTTTTGGTCAAACATGAGACCAAGGTAATTAATATGATTATCTTCTGGAATAGTTGTTCCATTTAGAGCTAGTCTTGCATTAACATGATTTCGCTTTCGGTGAAATTGGATTATATTTGACTTGGTAAGTGCAATGGGTAAATCTGAATGTTGAGAGAATTTTTCAAATTGGAAGTGACTTTTGCAGCTTTGACTGTGCAATTTCAAAGGTGTTGCCAGATGACCATAGTACCAGATCATCAGCATATTGTAGATTCGTGTGGGAGAGGTTCATGTCCCAGAGATACAGGGCAAAGAGGAGGCAGCTGAGGACTGCTCCCTGAGGAAGGCCTTTGGTTATTGCCTTTTGGGGTGAAGAGGCTGAACCTACACAAAACATGAAACTTCGGAATTCTATCAAAGATTTTATAAAATATACTAGCTTTTGGGGTAGTCCAAGGTTTGCAAGTTTAATTGAAAGGATTTGGTGATTCACATTGTCATATGCCCCTTCAAAATCCAGGAAAGCTGCAACTAGGACATTATTTTTTTAGAATGATTCATTTATTGCATTTGTTAACAATATGAAAGCATCTGTTGAGGAATGGTGTTTCCTGAAGCCAGTCTGAGTGTGAGGGATCATATTTTTTTCAACAAACCAGAGGAGTCAGTAATAGATCATTTTCTCCATTATTTTCCCCATCACAGGAGTAATCATTATGGGCCTATAAGACTCAGGGCTATTTTTGGGTTTATTTTTCTTTAGGATTGGTAGAACGGACGAACATTTCCAGAGATTGGGGAACATAGATGAAGCCCAGGCATGATTATAACAATTTAGAAGTTCCTGTTTATGTGAAGGGGTGAGATTCTTTATCCATGTAGGGTGTATGTTGTCATAGCTGCCGCTAGTCTTGGTCCTAATATGATATATTGCGTTATTCATTTCCTGGATTGAAAATGGGCTGGTTATATACTTGGATTCTGGGCGAGGTTGGTACCTAGGGTTCATAGGAATTGGGGGCATTTTGCTACAATTATTTGATGTTAGTTTATTAACAAAAAGAGTGGCAAATAGCTTAGCTTTTTCATTATCATTGTCATAATGGGTATTATTATGTATAAGCTCATACAGGAGTGGGTTGGGGGAAGTCTTTTTCCCACAGATGTGGCTTATGACTTTATGTATAATTGGCTCATGTGTTTCTCTGGAGAGATTATTTGCAATCATTCCAGTAGTTATATTTAGACCCCGGCGCCGCGCCGATGAGGGAAAACCTGCGGCGACGGGGCAAAAAACAGCACGCCGGGCCGCCGGTAAGATGTCGGCGGCGTGCCGCCGGCGCGATCAATGTTGACCGCAAACATTAATGTTTTCATAAGTCTTTCTCAAATCACAGCTTCAATTTACAGCAGTTTCGAGCCTATTCATGAGTTCAAAAATTCACAAGTTGCTGGCTGGAAACTGGTCTTCTTCGTTATTCATCAAGAGAAGTCGAAATCTGGTAGAAACGAAATGCCTGTGGTGTTTCAGAACCCTTGCATAATACGAGTAGTTGAAGTATCTATTAGCTATGTATTCTTAACATAAATAATTATCAAAATTAGTAGTTTTTTTCATCAAGCATTACTGCATATAAAACTTCAAATGCCATATCATAAAATTCGTCAGTTATATGGGTAAAAACTTTGAATATAACTTTGAACTTAGAAACTGAATTTTTTCATAATGCCCTTTGCCTATATCTGTTTTGTCACATTTAAAACAGTTGAAATGGGCGACTTTGATATTCTTCTTTTTTTTTGCTCTTTTGGATTCCTAAGAAGCCTTCTTGTATTAAAAACTGGTTTTTAATTACAATTAAAAAAATGCATTTTAAAGTGTTTTTTTTGGCTTCTTTATAGAATATGTCATGTAGGCTAAGGCTGAACTGCTGCTTTTTTATCGGTTTTGGCTGCTCTTTTGGATATTATTCATTTTTTCTGTTGGGGATTCATTCCAAATTATAAACTGATAAATACCTAATATCAGTCAAATTATAAACTGCATCTAAAAGGAGTAAATTTATCAAACTAAAAAATACATGATGAACACTCCACATGAGAACACTTCAATTACAATGACACAAAAAACACTTAATAATTTATTCGCTATGAAGAAAAATGAAGTGCCAGCTATTTTCCTAGGTAAAAAATGAAAAGCTCATCCGTTTTAAGTGTAATTAAGTGAAATAATATGCAGACTGAAGTAGCTCCAGGAAGATGTTGAAATTTTCATCCTAGTTCGTCACTTTTAATCCAAGCAAAATGTTAGGACACTTAGTATCAGTTATTGAGTTTAAGCTTTGATTTCCAAATGCTCACAAGAATTACCAAATTTAAGAAAGTCGCAACAATAAGTCACCTGTGGTCAAAATACTTAAGACTCCTCTTTGATCCCACCCAGGCTCAAAGCTTCTGCTATGGTCATTTCCATGTAAATCTCCAAAGAGTTTCTTTTTAAAATAGCTTTCAAGCGTAGTTAGGGGCATTTAGACTTTTTTGCTTTTCTTCAAAGCTTGAAAAAAGTGTTATAATATTCCAAATGTTAAATTTGTGCATATTTTTGGTAATCATTTGTGGGGTGATCGAATTTTCTAAACCACTATAGATACGTAAGAACGCTGCAACATCTAGTACCCTGAGGTCACAAGACTGTCAAAGATTCATCCTTCAACCTCCCAAATTGAAAGCTTTTATTATGACCTGGCCTTTTAATGTAACTTGGGCACTGGACCAAGGGCGCCATTGCTACTCGAGCGCAACGTTAGGTGGGGATGTCGATATCGCTTTCGTCATACCAATTCGTTTTAGTGTGAATCTACCTGGTACATATGAATTAATGTTTTCAAAGTAAACCCGTTTCATCAATAGGAAAAAAACAGATTGGACGCATATGTCCCTTTCCCTTTGGACGATAAAACCATGCAAGTGCTGTATCAAGTATAACTCACGAAAATCTTGTTAATTTTGTCAACTTTTCAACTTTTTGGCATCCCTGCTTTTGATAAAAAAAATCAAGGTACTATCACTTAAATATAATAACTCCCTATGCCCCCCTTCTGGATACCAACTTGATAGGATACCATCTCTGCTTTAAATAAAAAAAAATTAACTTATTGGCACCTCTGCTTTAAAAAAAATCGAGGTATTATCATTTAAATAAGATAGCTCAATGCCCCCCCCCCCTCTGGGTACCACCTTGATAGGATGCCGTCTCTGCTTTAAATTAAAAAAAATGAACTTTTTGGGATCCCTGCTTTCAATAAATAAAATTTCGAGCTATTATCATTTAAATATATTACCTCCCTACCCGCCCCCCTCTGGATACCACCTTGATAGGATACCGTCTCAGCTTTCATTAGAAAAATAATCTACTGAATAATTAACAAGGTCACTATATGGTTCAAACAAACACGCAAAATAACGTTAAACAGCTTAGTGTTCCTTGAAAAAAAATTGAGGGTATGAGTAAAGGGGTACAAAGACAACAACAAAAATGTCAAAATTATTCAGATATACCTCAAATTATTGGAAAACTGAGTGATAGATTCGCCATGGTATTCCATTAGATCCAAAGAATCAAATTAAAAGGGAACACACACAAAAGCCAAATAAGGCCAGTATCCTATGAGAAATCGCAAAATACCCAAGACAATGAACATGTCCTAATGGGGGGCCCTGGGTCTATCAAAATATTTCAATGGTTTCCCAGGGAATTTGATATGAATTTCTTCTGTCTCCACTTTAAATGTAAAAAATAATTATCTTTTTGGCATCCCTGCTTCCAATAAAAAAAATGAGGTATTATCATTTAAAAATGATAGCCCCCTATCCCCCTCCCCAATAGGCAATAATTTACAATTTATTTATGAATCATATTTTTGGGGTAACTTCCGGTTCAATCTTTAATTCCCCAACCTTGTACATAGCTTAGTCTATAGCTATAGCTGAACTGTAGGCTGTTTTTTTGGAGGGGGGGGATGTTCCAGAAAGAAGATTGTATTTTCTATCAGGTGTTCAATAATTGAAGATTAAACATTAAGAAAATCTTATCTAAAAACAGCAAAAAAAATCTGCAAACTTACAATTCAGCTGTAGAAACAATCTGTTGGCTGTCAATTTCAAAATCCAGCAAAAGGCTGAAGCTGTATAGTAGTGAATGTGTTCTATAATTCAATTCAACTTGAAAATAAAATTCTTGACTACGAATGATGTAAGAAATAGCGATTGGGAAACTGCATTTGAAATGATTTAAACTCATTTCATAAAGACAATACTTTTTTTGTCAACGTATGAAGAACTGTGTAAAGAGAGTAAAATTAATGAACAAGAGAGCAGTGAAGAATTATGGTATACAAAGTAATATTTGGCTGGGAAAGTCACTGGTGATAAATCACTAGGGGTGGCACCGTGATTGCGTGATTTTCGGGGATTCGGGGAACCAAATTTTTTTCGGGGTGACGCATAGATTTTCGGGGAAATACCCGAAACTTGTAATTTCATCATTTAGCTTATTCTGGAACATAGGCCAATTTGCTTTAGTGTTGATATATTTGGAGGCATGTGAAAGGGTTTCAGCAGGTTCGTTTAGGGAGCAGACTATGGCAAAGTGGTCAGTACATAGACTATCAATTTTATTTATATAAATTTTATTCAAAATATTTAAAGACACAATTTGTAGGTCAATTGTAGAGAAACTGCCACTTTTGGGGTTGAAATATGTATTCAGGTTTGGAGGGGTAGCAACAGCTAATTCATTATTATTTGAAATCATATGCTCAATGAACTTACCAGCTTTATTTGCTGGTTTGTTCCCCCACAAAAGGTTGTGGGCATTAAAGTCTCCACAAATAATGATATTTTTCAACATATTAGAATTATTTATATAGCTGAAGAAATCCATGGCATCTGTAGTTTGGCCATTAGGGTTATAAAAGCTTAATATGTAAGTTTTTGTATTATTCATCCAAACACTGATACCAATTGCATCAACATCATTTACAAAATCTGGAAAGTTGAAGCCACAGAATTTTATATTATTTTTAACTATTAAAGCTACTCAACCTCCTTTTCTCTCTGATGATCTATCCTTTCTCAGGATAGTGTATCCCAGAAACTTAATTTGTTGATTTTGGGTTAAATGAGTTTCCTGGAGGCAAGCAATATTGATGGAAGTATTATTCATAAAAGATATTAGTTCATTTAACTTATTTTCTGTAAGTGATCTTACGCTCCACTGGAGTATTGATATGTGTTGTGTTGTTGATTTATTTTTCATATGACTGTGTATCAATGTTCAGCTTTGTTAATAGTAAAGCAAGATCTTCTTTTGCTTGAATGAGCATATGATTAGGGATGTAGATTTTTGCCAATTCAGCAATGATTTTTGTTTTCTGTTGTTGTTGTATATTCATGGCCTGAACTGCATTGCAGTTTAGAATGAATAAGCATATATTTGAGGTTTGCATGTTTTGTTGTGCATCCAGTTTGTCAGTTAAGGGATTAATTCCTGGTAGTGTTTCTGGTTTGTTTCTTGTTGGGAGGGGGTGCCAGGCCGACCTCATCTCACTAGGCAAGGAGGCTTGTTGGCTTTGTGATTTTTTCTGATAGAGATGTGAGCTAGGGGACTTAAAGGATGGTGTTTTGTAAGGAGTACTTGATGCATTGGGGGTGTTTGACTTGGGAGTTTTATTTGATTTCAATATAGGTTTTATTTGGTGTGATTGGGCAGCATTTGCTTCCATAGCTGCAAAAGGGTATGGAATGGCCTTCTCTGTTGCTATTTGGAGTGTTAGTGCTCTTTTCTTATATGCAGGGCATTGTGATTTATTGGTGGATTCATGTGGGCCTTTACAATTGATACATGGAGGCTGAGTGTTGTTGCAAGTTGTCAACTCTTTAGGATGGGAGCCTTTACAATTACTACAGGCTAGGAGAATTTCATTGCATTTATTTGTTGTGTGTCTCAGTTTCAGACACTTCTGACACTGGATAGGCTTTGGCTTGTTTTCCTTGTGCGGTTTGATTTGCCCAAATAGGAATAACTTTTCTGGGGTATTAATTTTTTCCTTCAGTGTAAATAAGAAAGATCTACTTTTTTTTTAATCCATTAGAGTTGGGTTTACCCAGTTGAGTGACATCTTATACAGGGATTGTGTTACCAGCCCTATCTGAGAGCCCTTCTTTTAACTCCTGAATTGGTATTTCTAAGGGAACATTATATACTACTATTTTTGTTGGGGATTGTTTTGGGTTCCATTTAGACGAATTAATTGGGGTACTCAGAAGAGATTTTAGATTAAGTATTATATCTGCAAATTTCTGATCCTGGACAGCTATTAGCAAAGATCCATCACGGTGAATGTTAAGAGAAAACATTGATTTTAACATTTTGAAAATTGCAACCCTTATTGTAGTAATCTTTGTTATTTCAAAGGGGGTATTAGGAGTAATTTCGAGGTAAATGCCTAAGTTTTGGGAAGGAGAAACTTGGACAGGAGGAGGGGAAATACTTTTGATTGGGGACGTTTTTTTCCTTTTTTTGGAGCTCCTAGAAAGGACCTCTTGAAATCCATTATCATCTATGGTGACATTAGCTCCAACACTGATCATTGTCCTATTCTCAGAATTTGAGCTTTCATGTGAGCTTTGTGATAGAGAGCTTGACCAGCCCAGATGGGGCAAAAATGGATCAATTTCATTAGTATTTAGGGTGGGATCCAGAGGGACTTTTTTTAGAAGGAGTTCTTTGCATTGCCTATTGGAATAAGCTTTAAGCTAAACAGGAAAAGATATTAATATGATACAAGACCGTCTGCACTCTACTGTGGGGAAAACTTCACCATCCACAAAAGAAAACACCACAGTTTGGCCCTGAGGAGGATTTTGAGCACGATTGGTTCAGTACAACTGCTGATAAATCGAGACAATAAGTCACAAGAAACTTACTTTTAAATTTCTTAAAATGTTGCTGTTGTGATTGAGCATATTCTTCTAATTCACAGAAGGCATCAACTTGGTGTGCAGACTTATCTTCCTGTTCTTCCAAACTTTTTTCAACTGTGAAAAAACACCCTGAGCCTTGGCTATTCTACTTTTAATATCTTCAGTGCATCTCAGTGCTCCTCTTTTGTTAATTGGGATAGGATAGCCCAAAAAGAGCTGGTATGTTAAAATTTATAGATACAGTCAAACCAAAAAGAAGAACTATGTTTAAATAATGGAAACATTGTAAAAAGAACTTACAGGTGATCTAAATCCTCTTCCACCACTCATATCATAATTTGCTGTTTGGGGGACAAGACTAAAATCACTCCTTGTACCAGCTTGATTTGAATATACCATTTGATGCCCAGTAAGACCAGGTGGGTGCATTCCATGCCCTGAACCAGGTGGTGTCAGTGCACGAGCAGTTGGAACACTAATACGGCCTTTGAAGGGAGAAGCCTCAATTCTTGGCCTATAAATTAAGAATAAATCATAATCAAGAATTATTTAAATGGTTGTTTTGTCTTCAAGATTCTAAGATAACAAAAATGAAAGGGTCAATTCATAACACAAATACGGCAAATAAATCAAAGACTTTTTGGAATGGTTGAGTCATTAAGAGTTTAAATTGAACACACCCTTCAATAGGAATATATAAACATTACACAACTTCTAGGAAATGATTTTCAACCTCTTAACTTATTGCAATACATATTTTCATAGTATGTAAAGATAAAGGGCTTAGCACTTACATTAAAACAATCAAGTGGATAGTTGAAACCACACCATAACAATAAATCCCCACTGTTTCTGAAAAGTTTTTGAAGAATTCCTGGATTTTTTTTTCAAAAAGGTAAAAAAATCCCTAACATATGCATATTTGGACTAAGCAATATATTGCTCAAAAGTATCAGCCCTATCATGTCCCTTCAGAAGAGCCTTCTGACTATATCAAAAGGTTTAAATTATACATGGCTGTAATTATAATCTGTGGGGGAGATGAAATACCAGTCCAAACCATTTTCAAAATTAAAATTGAAAAATAGTGGAAGACTAAGTGGAACACCAAAGAGGACTAAGAGGGTCATCTGTGCTTCCATTTTTATCATTTCCTCCAAGAAAATTACCTCCTCCCCCCTGGGTTGTAGCCTACCTGTGTTAGCCTTAGTCTGTATAGCGCTAATCTAAAATAAAGGCTCAACTGGAACAGAACCCAAGTCAAGTGTTCTATTTGTGTGTAACACTTGGAAAGAGACATCCCTAGGTATTTCCCATACAGCAGCTGAAATTCAGAAGAGGTGAGGTGGAAAATACCTAGTTCTGCTGCAAATTTAAGTCTTTATGGCAAAACTCCACAAATCTTTATGACATGTGCCAGCTGATGTCAGTTCTTCATATTTTGTCTTTATGTCATCTCTTGGACTGTTAAGTAAAACCTGTGAATATCATTTTACCACCCACAAACTACCAAGTATCTAGAGGGATCTTGGATTCAATTGTTTTACTGCTAATCTATTTAATCAAATTTCCTTCAACATTTTTTACCTTGACAAAACAGAGCTGACAAATGTGTAACGAAAATGTCAGAAAGCACTGAGTCCAGAAAGATGTACAGCAGTTTGGTGGCACAGCCTCACAGAAGACAGAGAAACTAGTGATGATGGTTGGTACTGCAATTGCCAAGGGAGGTCTTAATCCAGGTTTGTCAATCCTCCCATAAACACACATTTTAGGGAAGTTTCTGAACATATACCCTGTACAGACTGCTGGAGTGGTAATCCATGAAACACACAGATTATGGAGGATCTTTTTATGTGATATTTTGAGTTTTTTGTATTACATTTTCATCTGTCACCTATGGATCCTGTCTAGACTCTAATGGACAATCATGGAAGTTGTATTGCTATGATGCCATTTCATGTGCCAAACAACAAAAAATACAGTTACATAGTTTTCCACCTCACATATTTTCCAGACAGCGGCCTCTTGATATTACTAAATATCATACTTTAAAGATTTACTGGTCCCAGGTAATTAAGAACCCAGCTGAAACTTAATCCTTGTCAAGTATTTTTTGATGAATTTTGATGTTAGAAAATTTTTATTTTCTATTCCCAAGGGACTTGTCCTTTGTCTGCTAATAAACAGCTGATTATCTGTTTGTAAATAAAGCCAGGCTGAATTCAGTGTCCTTCTTCTTCTTCTGAATTTGTAGCCAGTAATAAAGCACAGTTGCCAAACGCTAAATACTAAAATACCATTGATTACGTTGGCTCGTCCGTTTTTGCGTATTTTTAGTGGATAATTTGTGCAGAAGGGAGCAATAGCAAACAAACAAGAGGCCGAATTGGTACCAGCGGGATTTTAATCCTTAAACTGCTGGGAATAGGTGATTTGAGTATTGCACTTCCCACATTCTGTCTACCTCGAATATTGTCAAGTGAAAAATTAACACGGACGAAGTGAGCCTACTCCATCAAAAAGTGACATTCAAGGATAGACTAAGTTTAATTTAAAAGTTAAACTCACCATCAAAGTATTTCTGGACATTTTAACCATTATAAATATCTAGCTTGCGTGAAGCAGTGTTGCCGACTCAAAATAAGTTAGAACAGCGTTGCCAGCGCGATGCCGCCAAAGAGACTTCGCGAGAGCCCAAAAAAAGGGACCGATAAGTGCGCGACATGTGATGAGAACTTGCATGAGGATTCATGTGCTATGAACTGTGATGGCTGTGGCCTCTGGATATGCATTGACTGTCTAGAAATGTCAGAGGCAGAGTACTCTCTACTGACTAAAATGACGTGACGAGTTGGCTGTGAGTGGAAATGCCCACTTTGCAAAAGTAACCCTCAAGTGGCGAGTGGGGCATCTTTGAACGATATTCAGAAGATTATGGATAAGAATCTTGAACCATTCTGGTCTGCTCTTAGTGCTGTAAAGGAACTGGACACTAAAGTTAAGGATGCAGTGAAAGAAGCGTTTGCCAAACTAAGAGACCAGCTAACCACTGATATCGATAACCGCTTTAGTGGTGTTGAAAGTCGGTTGGCTACTATCGAACAGTGCACCTCATTCGACCAGGCAGCAGTTCAGAGATTGGTCGAGTCGGACATTGAAAAATGATCTTGAGGTGCAGCTTGAAACTAAAGTTAGACACATGATTGCAGACGACAGCGACCGGCAGCGCCGAAAGCTTAATATTGTCGTCTTCGGTGTCCCCCCTCAGACAAGTGATGAACTGTACATCAAGAGATACCTTGCGAGTGATTATGGGCTGCCAAATGTGAGCATCTCAAATGTCCGTCGTCTGAGTAATCTGCAAACCCAAGGACAAGCTGCAACCACCAGCACCGGAAACAAGCCTGTTCCTATAATGTTCTCGGTCCCTGATTTTAAGACTAAAGAAACAAATCCTTCAAAAGTCTTATGAAAGAAAAGGGTCAGATACGATCCAGTTCCGTAATGATGTCTCAAAGACTGACCGCGAGAAAAGAGCAAAATTATACGAGGAGTTGCGGGCTAAACGAGCACAAGGCGAAACCAATTTGGTTATCCGAGGCAACGCTATAGTTCCAAAAAACGTGCCGACTCGTGCAGTCCCGCCGGCTGCACAGGAACTCTAGAAGATATACCAAGTGAAGTAACTTTTGTAAATAGTCAGTTAGATGGTAGTGATTTTCGAAGTACAGTGTATACAAGTGGTAATTTTAGTGATGCAAACCCAGAGACTTCTATGTCTTCTTATGGACTTAGTACAGATGCAGGCAACAGTCATTGCAAGAAAATTAGACTTAGTGTGGTGTTTAGCAATGTTGATTGCCTAACCTCGAAATTTCAGGAGGTCAGATGTGTCCTCTCCGCAAATGAGGCTGATATTTATGCGTTCTGTGAGATTAAACCAAAGCGAACCTCCCTACCCATGATAGAATCCCAGATACAGATTTCCAGATACAGACTGATGACAAACTTATTGACGGATGGTGGCAGAGGAATAGCCATATATGTACGAGAAACGATTCAGGTAGGCACTATTGATATTAAGTCAGAATATGAGCCATGTGTAGAACAAATTTTGATATCTATTAACCTACCTGGGGGTCCCATTATACTTGGTTGTTTTTACAGAAGTCCCACCTCGACGAGTCTGGAGAACTCACTCTCGGCTATATGCCGGTCTATTGATGGTGCTGCTTGAAAGTGTAAGAATCTAGTCATAGTCGGCGACTTTAACTTACCTATGATTGAGTGGACTGAGGGGTAGGGCCACACGAGTAACGCGGTTACGCAGTCTTTTCTTGACTGCTTAGAAGCACACTCGCTGTTCCAGGCAGTGACATTCCCGACCAGATATCAAGAGGGACAGAATCCTTCACTCCTTGATCTCGTTTTGGTAAATGATCCTGAGTCACTCATTGATATAGAATCGCAACCCCCATTTGGAAATAGTGATCACATAGCTATAAAATGCCGATTTTGATTGTACCCACAGACATCAAATCTAACCAGACATGTGTATACAAACTACAATCAAATCAGGTGTGAACTCTGTCAGTGCGATTGGTCATTTGTCGAAACGATAGAGGTAGAGGACACGTGGGAGAAAATGAAAAATATGTTGTTAGACACCGTCAGTAGAAATACAACTACCACGTGGAGACGAAAACCGAAAACTCTTCCCTTTATGACCAGAGAAATGAAAAGTGCAAGGAACAAGAAGAAGAAACTGTCGAAGCTCAGAAATCAGGACCCCCACAGAATGGACTACCTGGTAAAGTTCAAAGCCGCAAGGAACAAAGTTCGAGCTCTGTCCAGAGAACTGATAGATAAATACGAGGAGGCCATCGCAGCAACCTCAAAAACCAATCCCAAGAAGTTCTGGAATTATGCCTCAGCACGTAAGCCTGGTAGACACACGGTTTCGGAGCTGGTTTGTAATGGAGCCCAGTCAAACGACCCCCAAGAAATTGCTGATGCCTTGAACCACCAGTTTACATCAGTCTTCACACCCGCAGACAAAGCCCCCCTGCCAACCCCACCATGCTACAAAATCACCACTCAAATGTCACCAATAAGAGTGGATCAGGCTGAGCTCGAATCTCGGCTTAAAAAGCTTAATCCAAATAAGTCTGTTGGGTCTGATGGCATACATCCACGACTCTTAAAGGAAGCTCATTCCCAACTAGCAATACCCCTCTCAAGACTCTTCCAGAAATCTATTGACACTAAAGTCATACCAATGGACTGGAAAGTAGCCCATATCTCGCCAATACATAAAGGAGGAGACAAGAGCAAAGCTTGCAGTTATCGGCCAATTAGTATTACGTCTGCTGTTGGGAAAATCCTAGAAGGTATTGTCAACACTGCCGTTCTTAGACATTTGATCACAAATAACCTTCTATCAAAACAACAACATGGTTTCTGACCAGGCAGACCAGTCGAAACCAATCTGATTGACTCGTATAATTACATAACTGAGCTCCTCGACCAAGGTCTCCCAGTGGATATGATCTTGCTAGACTTTGCTAAAGCCTTCGATAAAGTCTGCCATTGAAGGCTTCATTTGAAACTGAAGGCAATTGGAATTCAAGAGGGAGTGGTGGACTGGATCACGTCTTTCCTAAAGGGAAGAAAGCAGCAGGTCAGAGTTTTTGGTGAAGGTGGCAGAGCTTACTACTCCGAAATAGCTGAGGTCTTAAGCGGGGTACCTCAAGGAACAGTTTTGGGACCTACACTCTTCAATGTATATATTAATGATGCTCCAAGAACCGTTACAAGCAAGCTTAGCCTGTACGCCGACGACTCGAAGCTCATTGGTCCTGTCGGAACTCAGCAAGGTGTGACCTCAATACAGTCAGATCTTGACAGCTTTGGCGAATGGGCCAAGACATGGAGGCTCGAGTTTAATGTCGAAAAGTGCAAGGTTCTCCATTTTGGAAGAAATAACCCATGATGGCAATACTCGATGTCAGCAAATGCTGGTGTGAGACAGCCACTCTCTGAGAGTCCCTCTGAAAGAGATCTGGGGGTCATTGTAGACAAAGACCTTAATTTCAACTGCCACACCCGAGCTGCAGTAGCAAAGGCGAACCAAACTCTTGGTCTCATCAAACATACAATGGCAAGTAGATCCCCTGCAATAATCACAAAACTTTACAAGAGCCTGGTGAGACCAAGATTAGAATTTGGAATGTGTGTCGCCACGCCAATTAATAAAACAGACCAGATGGCTCTCGAGTCTGTCCAAAGACGGACGTCAAAATGCGTAAAGGGGCTCAGAGACAAAGAGTATGAATGCCGACTGCAGAGCCTCAAGCTACCAACTCTGACATACCGTCAGCAAAGAGGTGATATGATAATGACCTACAAACTGCTCAAGTCTGACGACAAGGACCTCTTTCAGCCTGCCCAGTTGTCAAGAACCAGGGGTCATTCAGCAAAGCTTTTTTGGAAGCGTGCTAATACAAGGAAGAGGAACCATTTCTTCTCCAACTGCATCATAAGCCTCTGGAACGATCTGAGCGAAACAACAGTGAGTTCACCATCCGTTGACAGTTTCAAAGCCAATCTCGATAAGGAATGGGAAACCAAACTATGGCTCACGTAATGGGATGAAGCTGATGTCCCGCGGCCCTATCATCACTAACTGGAGTACACTGGACTCGTCCATATCGCTAGCAAGTGCGATTTAAGGTAATTTAAGGTAAGTATTGATAGAGTAAGAGATTTGTGATGGTGCTTTTCCAAAGGCTGTCACTCCACAAAACATCACCAGCCGTTTCTCTGAGCCTTGGATTTTCCCACTTGACAATCAGCCAACTCCAGACAAAGAATACTTGCCTGATACTTTTGTCCAACCACAGTTGAAATATTGTGAGCTCTGCTTCCTCGTTCATTCAGCCAAAACATTACACCCCTCCCTAGATGGGAAGCTCCAAAAAGATAAACCAGATGGAAACCTATTCTCCAGTAAAAGATACAATCTTAGCTGCTGAATATTAAAAAAAGGCAGAAAAAAAAAGGCATTTTAAGTAAAAAAGTATAAAATATCAAAGAAGAAAAGTGAGAAGCAGCTAAGATTTAGTGATGAAAGCACAAATGAGATGGGACCTGTGACTTCAAATGTAGTAATAATTCAGATGATTCCCAATGAACTGAATTCTTAACATAAGCTGTGAGATTGTGACCTTGTAAAATGAAATGTTAGAACTTTTATGTTGGTGAAGTGCTTGAAGTGTGTGGACACTGGTGAAGTTCATGTTTCCTAGATATCATGCTGATGCCTTTGTAGAAGCCTTGTAAATTGTGATGTGTTCATAAGTTCCTGTAGTATCTGACAGCACCAAATATGTTCAAAAAACAGCAAGTTTTGGTGTGGATCTAACCAAACATTTAGTTGAACAATCATGTAGTTCTTAAGTATCTGACTTTGTAGTTTACAATAACTTGTGTGCCTTTGGATCCAGCATTAAAGTTTTTGCTGATTATGATCCTGAATGTATACAAAACCTAAACCATAGAACTTGCCTGATTATTAGTCTGGGACAAGACTAGACCCACCTGAAAACTGACAATCAAAGTATAAAAATCTGAAAAAGATAGTCAGCAACAAGTAGGCTATATGATTTTGCTACCAATTAATGTTTGAAACAAGAAAATTGGACAGTAACTATTAAAGGTATTCCTCTTTAAGTTGAGCATGTCTCAGCATTACCAAATCTCCCCTAGATGTTTAATGTTACTAAAGATCTGAATTAGTACCATCTTAACAACTGAAGCATAAGACACTCCTTGTTCTTCAGAAGAAAATTAGAGCTTTAGCAGTAAAGATTAGTAGCAGATCAATAAACTAACTTCAAAACACACACACAAAAATGACATATAAATGGTAAAAAAGATTTACCCATAGGACATTGCTGATCCTTGCTTAAGCAATGCATGGGAATATTGTGCAGGGTATGGTGTAACCTTCATGGGGGACGGCTGTAATCCTAAGGCTGCATCCTTGCCTGACTGTTGAGAATTACCATAGCCACTCACAGGTCCACTTCTCAAACCATCCATCATAATGGTATCACTTAATCAGTGTTTTAAACACAGCACATTCAATGTTCTAAATTCTGCACATTTCACAAAATTCACAATAAATTTTTTTCTTTGGCATTGTTATTCAGAACAAAAAACCTAAAAAAAAGAGAATTTTATGAATAGAAAGGAAAGAATTTCAAACATAAATTAATGTTGATATACTTCTGCAAATACAGGCAAATATACAGTGGCACACTGAGTTGGAAAAACTCAAAACCAGGAAGTAAAATGGTTCTTTCCACACCTGCAATTTTATAATTTGTAATTGCAATCAATAAAAAGACTTCAGAATGTGACAGAATGGAAGCTTCAAGCTCAATAGCAACTTCTACAAAAAAAAGTACAACTGAATATCAAATATTTTATCTTTCTCCCTCAAAAGATTTGATTACTTTTAAGATCACAAATAATAACTAGAAATTACAATTGGTAGAAATCTCCTCATAGTATCAAAAGATCCCAAAGTCATAAATACAATACATTCATGCACAGAACTTCCATAATACCCCTAGATTTTATGGGCATTACACTGATTTTGGCCTATAAAATCTTATTGGTCTAGGACAGGCTTTCCTAAACTATGGGTCATGACCCCAAATGGGGTTGTGTAGCAAAATCATGGGGTCACAAGAGATTTTAAAGTCAAATATTTTAATATTAAAGTCAAATATTTATACCATGCCACAGGAAGACATATATTGTAAAGTTGATGAATTTTTAAAGACTGAAGGTCTAGAATGGAAAAATTGATGTGGAATATGCACAGATGGCACAAGAGCAATAATGGTCAAAAACATTGGTTTTAAATCATTTTTTCAAGCTACTCATTATGTCCATATAACTTTTACTCACTGCCTTATTCACCAACAGGCCCTTGCAGCAAAAAAAAAAAATTAGCCCCATAATAGTACTATGTGCTTCAGAATGCTCTTGAGACTATAAATCAAAAAGTTTGAGGTAACAAACTGTAACTAAGGAGCAACCCCACTCAATAGTAACTAAAACTCTAAAAAAAGGAATTTTCATACCAATATATACATGAAAAGAATCAGATTTTTATGCTGATTCAACAAATATAAATTTTATCAAGTTTAGTCTTACTTGTCTTACTCATCAAAAGTTGTGCACCTCAGAAAATTTGCCTTATTTTATAAAAATGGGGGAAACACCCCATAAAAGTCATAGAACCTTAATGAAAATCACACCACCAAATTCAGCAGATCAGAGAACCATACTGTAGAGATTTCAAGCTCCTATCTGCAAAAATGTGAAATTTTGTATTTTTAACCAGAATAAAGATCATGGATGCATATTTGTTTTTCCCCAGGGATGTTTGTATTGACCCAGTGGTCCTAGAATATCGCGGGAGGGCTCATTCGAACGGAAATTAAAAGGTCTAGTGCCCTTTTTAAGTGACCAAAAAATGGAGGGAAAGTAGGCCCCTCCCACACTTATTTTTTCCCAAATTCACTCAATCAAAATTTTTGAGATAGCAATTTTATTCAGCATGGTCGAAAAATATAATAACTATGTCTTTGAGGATGATTTAATCCCCCACAGTCCCTGGGGGAAGAGCTGCAAGTTATGAACTTTGCCCAATGTTTACATATAGTATTGGTTACTGGGAAGTATACAGACATTTTCAGGGTGGATTTTTTCTGGTAGAGGGAGTGGGTGGGTTGTGGGTTACATGGGAAGGTCTTTCAACGCCTTGCTCTTTATGCTAAAATTTGACTCTTTCTTATAACTTTATTTTTTAAACAATAAAAACTTTAGCTTAAAGAGCAAGATGTTGAGAAGGGGACAACCCCTTTCATATATGGAATAATTTCCGTTTGTTTTAAGTTTTAATCTTGCTCCTTAATTTCAGTTTAGAAAAACCTTGTTTTTTTTTATTTGATTTTATTAAAAGACATGCCCTTAACAGTCACTTACTTTAATCCTGATTTAAAGGTTTCCCTGATTCTTAGCAATATTAGGCATCCTATATCTTCATCATATTCTATATAAACTGTCAAATAAAGGTATTTTTTGTTATATTAATTGCTTATGACCTCTTTTAAGTATAGGTTTTGTATTTAGTTTCCACACCAGTTACGCTCATTTCTAAATAAAAAAAAAAAATATAAACCAAAATTGAGTATTTTCTCCTCATAATTGGTCAAAGTTGAATTTTTCTTTTTTATTGGGTGTGAAACTTAAGCTAATAATTCTCATATTTTTTTGCTTAGTTTTTTTTTTTTTTTTAACAGAGAGGTGATAAGCTTGTCTAGTTACAAAATAGTAATAGAAAGATATCAGCAAAAAAAGGTAAATGGTAAAAACCAAAATGGTCCCAAAGGCCTGTTACATTACAAAATAACCACAAAAAGAATAGAGACAAGACTCCTAATAACAATAAAAAAAAAAACTTAATAATGAACAAGAAATAACAAAATTGGTTAATTGATTGAAAAGAAAATTGGCAAGAGAAAAACTATAAAAATATTTACTGTAAATTACCTTCACAACATAAATTAAGTCACAACAGAAATTATCAGTATGACATGGTACTTTAAACCAAAGAGACAACAAATGATTTGTTTTTCATTATAAAAAAATTATACCATTCATAAAGGATATGCCATACTACATAACTTAGAATCTTTCACTAAAAATGGAGCTCAGCAGCCTTAGTGCAGAACAAAATAATTTTTTACTTGAAACCAGGATGGTTAAGGATTGGTGGCATGATAAGGGAAGATCTTGCCAACTCTATTATACTCCCTAACCAACCTGTCTATATATGTATGGACAACAAATACTTTCCCAAACAACTGGAAAACATCAGGACTATCCAGTCTACAAAAAAAGATAGGGATGTTTGTAGAATCCTGGTAGATTGTCATCCATCTACTAGCTGAGTACTTGTTCTCCCCCAGAGGGAGGGCATGTGTACACTGTTGATCCTAGGCTTTTGTCAAACAATAAAATTAGTAAGCTTGGTAAGAAAAATAGGGAAGGGACATGTGTACAGAAAAAAATGATGTTACAAATATTGAAAAGCAACTTCAACAAAATAAAATTTTGTGTATTTCATTTGTATTTATCAAAATTATAAGGACCATTTAAAATAACAATGCCTTCCTTTTCCTTTTCACTGGTTATTCATTTAGTGCTTGAAATGCAAAATTACCCAACATCAATTATTTGTCATAAAACTTGATACATCAAGCTAATCAAGAAATTGTTCCTGCAATGAAATTTTCATCAAAAATATCATAAAATGAAATATTTGAATGACGATTTCAGTAAAACAATAATACAACATTTAATACAAAAACCCAAGCCTGCCTTCTTATGATGAAAGAAATAAAGATAAAGACAAAGCAAACAAATGTGTCAAAATTCACAAAGAACTGATAACAGGGCAAAGTTCAAGGTACTTCTGCAAATACAGGCAAATATACAGTGGCACACTGAGTTGGACAAGCTCAGCACCAGGAAGTAAAATGGTTCTTTCCACACATGCAATTTTATAATTTGTAATCGCAATCAATAAAAAGTAATAATCAATAAAAAGTAGTTAATAAAGTCCAAGCAATGTCTAGAGAAACATAAGGAAGCCATTATAGTAAAGCCCAAATACACATCAGCTAACAAATCTGGAATACACTGTCACAGAGCAGGTCTGTAATGGAAATCTGGTATACAATCTTCAAAAATTACAGATTCTTTGAACCACTGGTTTATAATATGTTATTCCTTGCTCCCCTGCCTAACATCATCCCTTTTAGATCCACCATACTATGGAATCACACAAAAATGCCATTAATAATCATTTACAATACCTGATGCCTAATAGACTTCCATCACAACAACAGCATTTATACTGACAAGGCAGATCTGTTGAAACTAATCTGCTTGGTTCATTTTATTATGTAACTAATTCAGGAAAACTAAAAGAAACAATTCTATTTCGTTGCTGAAGTAGGACAGGTGCAGGGGGATAAATATAACAGAATAGGATGATTTGGGTTTCTGGAAACATATTCTTGTATATGATCTAATTAACTATTTAAATTGTTTTATATGTATATACAAATTGATAATAATTTTGGCCCTGCCAATACATAGCTTAGGTTCGTAGCTATTCCATGATACACATATTCCATTTCAATTCTGAATTTATAAAAAGTTATTATTCACAAATTGGGCTAATTGATGAGAAGATTTAAATCATTCCTTTGCAGATACAGTACCTAAAGCCCCCTTCATTTGTCATAGCTTGATTAACTCTTATTGGCCCTGGACACAAGAATAAGGTAGATTAGCTAGAGATGACAAGTTTGGTATAGACATACACAGACATTAGTTGAGTTGGGTGAATTAAATCTTAAATTTGGTTAAGCAGGCAAAGAAGGATGCCTCATTATGGCACACTTATTAGTGACTTCAAAGTTTGTGCTCTGGGGCATCCTAGTGTAGACAATACTTATTTTGCTCCCTGTACTTGTCTACACCTTGCTTGAACAACTCTAAGGTTGAGATTGGATGGTTTGATTGCTTAGGGAGTTTGAAAGCAGAGCAACACAGTTGGGAAGGAAGAGGTATTGGTCTCTATGGTTAACAGTTTGTTGGGAAATTTTCTGGAAGTTCCTCTAGATTATCTGGTTCAGGCTAAAGGCTTGAAGGGGGGTTAGTGTATATATAATTCCAAATATACACTGTCATTCATAGTAGCCAAATAGTTGGCACAACATTTTTTGCTTCATAACTAATATTTGGTTCATTTTTTTGTTATATATATAAACTATACTAGCTTATTTTTTATTAGCCATCAGGTGGTATTCCATGTAGAAAGAACACAAAAAAGAAACAAGTAGGGTAAAAAAAACAATATGCAATTGAGTAAATTATGTAAAACTGAAACCCTCACATCAAGTTACTAAATTGGAATTGAGAAGAATTGTATATGTCAGCAAATAGCTAAAAATCAAAGCTATGTGTCAATATGGTTATTATTAAAATTATTTAAGATCAAACACTTGAAATTATTAGTTTGACATACCTAGAAGACCTCTTTTTGGAAATACCATTTATTCTACTTTGATGTAGGCCTATATATTCTTTCAGTGTTATTCACATATTAACAGAAAGCTGATTGTCTTCTGAATCCAAAAATGTAACTTTTGTTGCTTGATATTTAATTTATAAATCACAAATATTAAATATAATTTTTTTTTCAATTGCTTGTCAAAACAGAGACCACATTTTGAATTTATGATGGCAAATCACTCCTACTGAGCTGACTCTAGTGAGAGGTGAAGGCTAAACTCACATTGTGTCATGCTGTAGGTTAGTAAAATAGGGATAATTTTAAAACCCCTTCTATTCCCCCAGAATGCCAAAGAAAAGTGGTCTTTAGCAAAGAGATCTTTTACCCTAGCCTTGTGTGTTCACCTTGTCCATAAGCCAGTTGTAGAATCTTATTAAACCTAAATTTACTAAGATTTTACAGTTGAAGTGGTGATTAGTAGTTTAAAATCCTATTAGGTAGGCCATCTTCTCCTAAACCTTTTTTTCAAACCATCTACATACAGCTTAGAGTTTGACACAGATTGTGCAGATTATTGTGCTGTATTTAATGGGCAAACCTCTTCTCAGACCCCATGTTCAACCATGCTAATCTAGAGCAATACAATTTGAGGAACCTGTTGGACAGTTTGTGTCCAACATACTTGAAACCTGTAAGATGAAAAAGCTTTAAAGTTTTGCTGGGTTGAACATGGAGAACCTGAAAATGATTTTGGTAAATATTTATCAAATCATATTATTGAGTTATGACTAAAGTGAATATACCACTCAATGCCTTTTTTTATGCTCTTTACAAATATAATAATCATTTTTGTCAGAAATGAATTTTAGCCCCCCCCCCCCCTATAGGCCTATATACCAATTCAGGGTATATATTTGCACATTAGTGGGGTGGGGGGAAAGTTTAAACTTACCTCTCATTTACATCAGAAATAAAAGGTATAAATTTAGTGTTGGTACTGTTGACAAGGAGACATGTTAAGAAAACAATTCTTACTTTAAAATATGTATAATGATCCTAGTTAACATATTATCCAAGGGGAGAACCTTTATCATCAAGTCTTTTCTCTAAAAATCCTTCTTTTTCCAACTTAAAAAAACTTCAATTTAAATGCAATGCATAAAACTTTTGAAATTGCTGCTATAATAAATTGTTTTTATAGATAGCCTTCATTCTGGCCGAGTTCTACAGACAAGTTCCCAGCCAAGTCTGTTGATTTTGAATTGTAGTTAGTTTAGGTTGTATTAATATTTTGTATTTTTGCCACTGTTCATTAAAAAAACAGAATTAAAAAAAAACCAGGATGAATGAATGCTATCTATAGAAAAACTTATTTGGCAATTTCAAAAGATTTATACATTTCATACAAGCTCCTAAATGCTGAGGATACCATTCCTGGCCTTTTCCAACTGGACAATTCAAACAGAACTCGTGGTCATTCTCAAAAGCTTTTCCAGAAATGAGCCAACACCAGACTAAGGAACAAGTTCTTCTCAAATAGAGTTGTCAGCTTGTGGAACTCCCTTAGTGAAAAAACAGTAACATCTACCAGTGTGGATGCATTCAAGTCATCAGTGGATAGGGAGTGGCTCAACAAACCATGGTGCACCATTTGGGATGCCACACATGATGATTAACTATCATCACTGAAGCTGGCAGACACAGGACTTGTCTTATCACTAGCAAGTGCGATTTAAGGTAATGGAGGTTTATTGTAGCCTATTTTTTTTTTTAAGCTGGAAAAGGAAGGATTTTTAGAGGACAGACTTGATGATAAAGGTTCTCCCTTTGGATAATATGTTAGCCTAACTAGGATCATTATGCATATTTTAAAGTAAGAATTGTTTTCTTAACATGTCTCCTTGTCAACAGTACCAATTCTAAATTTATACCAAATAAAATTACCCCTACCCCCCTAATGGGCAAATATATACCCTGAATTGGTATATAGCCTATAGGGGTGGGGGCTCCAAAAAAAATGATTATTGTATTTGTAAAGAGCATAAAAAAGGGTGGGTAAAGTTCTACAAAAACATATTATTGAGTTAGGACTAAAGTGAATACACCATTTGATGCCTTTTTTTATGCTGATTACGAATATAATAAGCATTTCTATTGGAAATGAATTTCAGCCCCCCCCCCCTATATATGCCAATTCAGGGTTAGGTTAGGTAGGTAGCCTATATAGGAGGGGGGGGGGCTGAAATTCATTTCCAATAGAAATGCTTATTATATTCATAATCAGCATAAAAAAGGCATCAAATGGTGTTTTCATTTTAGTCCTAACTCAATAATAGGCGTATGATTTCATAGAACTTTACCAAAGGGTGTTGAGTGGTATAGGCCTATTCACTTTAGTCATAACTCAATAATATGATTTGGTAAATATTTACAAAATCATATTATTGAGTTAGGAATAAAGTGAATACACCATTTGATGCCTTTTTTTTATGCTGATTACAAATATAATAAGCATTTCTATCAGAAATGAATTTCAGCCCCCCCCCCTATATAGGCTATACATAACCTAACCTAACCCTGAATTGGCCTTTATAGGGGGGGGGGGGCTGAAACTCATTTCCAATAGAAATGCTTATTATATTTGTAATCAGCATAAAAAAAGGCATCGAATAGTGTATTCACTTTTGTCCTAACTCAATAATATGATTTTGTAGATATTGACCAATATTTACCATGATTTTTGTCATGACTGCTGAAAACACACTTCAAACCTGGAGCCTAAAAACACAACTAACATTTCCTTAAAAAGAGCCACTTTCACCTAGTGCTAGCCAACTTAAGCTGTTATAAGAGGTCCCCTAACATAGGCTTACTGTAAAGATATCTAGGCCTAATGTATTATAGGCCTAGGCTAGCATAGACCAAGCATAACCTACATATGGCTACCTGAAATTAGCCTAGGCTATGACAAGGCTATTCAACTCGTAATTTAATTTTTATTAACAAAAATTTATCAGACTTACACTATGACAATCTATTTATAGATTTAAAGCCAATGAAAACAATAGACACAGCCTAGGCTAATGACCTTGCCAAAGAAACACCCAATTACATAAAATAAAAGATTCTTACTGAACTGCTAAAAGTTTTCTGGATGCAAACACTACTTTTATTCAGCTATATATCCAATACCCTTCTCAACATGCCATAGTGACGTGTTATTTAACCAGAATTTATTTTAATCCGCCATTTTCAACATGCACTTCTTGACTAAACTAAACAAAAGTTTTAAAGCATGTGTTGATCTATGACTATCATATATAGAATTATTTGTATATCTTAATATACACCAAATTTCATATACTGGTAAATACTTGGGACCCATTAGAGTATTTTACCTTTAATTTGGAACTACTTAGAAGAGTAAAATATGACCAAAGATAATGAATAATATTGTTTATAGATGTCACTAGAGAGCCAAATATTTAAATATCAAATAACATGCTTATCATAATATCACTAATAATTCATATTTTATTTCTTGCTGTTTCTTTTGATATCCATTTTACCTCGCCAGTTGTTCAGAATGTCAGTTCTCACTCTTGGAAGAAGACAGGAGAAGCTAAAAGGCTAGTACTAATCATTGCAGATGGTTTGAGGTTTGATACATTCTGGAAGGCAAATACCCTTCATTTACAGTAAGTTTTTCAGCTTTCTCGTAATCCTTCATCTAATGTTTAGGTATACTGAAAAATAATCTTGATGAAATCTTAGGTATGTTATCACTGTACAGTTGCAGTTGTCAAGAAGGAAACACTAGACATAGCCCTGTACAATCCTGAAAAGAACTTTGAAAAGTCCTAAAATACTTACATCATTCCTAAAAGTGCTTAACTTTGCTTTACCGCCAACCTCCTTAATGTGCAAATACAAACCCCAAATTATACATTTCCTCATGTATTTTGCCATATGTCCCTTTTGTTTATAACTTAATAGGCTACCCACAAATTAAATCAGTGTTGATACCATGACTGGTACTTTTCTATTAGATATAGCCTATAGAAGGTAAATTTTTACCAAATCATATTATTGATTTACAAATAAAGTGAATATACCACTCAATGTCTTTTTTATGCTCTCTCCAAATAGGCCTATAGCCTAATAATCCTCTTTGTCAGAAATGATTTTTACCCCCACCCCTATAAATATCAATTCAGGGTATATACATGGGTGTAGAGAGGGGGAGGGGGCAGCTGGCCCTCCCTAGACATTCAAATTTACATTAGATATGGCTGAAAAAGCAGATGGTTAGAAAAGCAGTTGATAAAAGACCCTTCATCACACTATTGACTGCCCCCCCCCCTAGACAATATGCTGCCTACACCCATGGGTATATATTTACACATTAGGTGTGGTGGGGGGAAATTTTATTTCTGATGTAAATGGGAGGTAAATTTAAAATTTACCCCCACCCTCCTAATGTGTAAATGTATACCCTGAATTGGTATATAGAGGTGGGGTAAAATTCATTTCCAACAAAAATGATTATTTTATTTGGAAAGAACTTTGAAAAGTCTTAAAATACTTACATCATTCCTAAAAGAGCTTAACTTTGCTTTACCACCAACGTCCCTAATGTGCAAATATAAAGCCCAATTTATACATTTCCCCATGTATTTTGCCATATGTCCCTTTTGTCTTAACTTAATAGGCTACCCACAAATTAAATCAGTGTTGATACCATGACTGGTACTTTTCTATTAGATATATAGAAGCTAAATTTTTACTAAATCATATTATTGACTTACAAATAAAGTGAATATACCAGTTGATGGCTTTTTTATGCTCTTTCCAAATATAATAATCATTTTTGTCAGAAATGATTTTTACCCCCACCCCTATATATACCAATTCAGGGTATATATTTGCACGTTAGGTGGGGTGGGGGCAAATTTTATTTCTGATTTGAATGGGAAGTAAATTTAAACTTTACCCCCACCCTCCCAATGTGTAAATATATACCCTGAATTGGTATATAGGGGTGAGGGTAAAATTTATTTCCAACAAAAATGATTATTATATTTGGAAAGAGCATAAAAAAATGCATCAAGTGGTATACTCACTTTATTCCTAAGTCAATAATATGATTTAGTAAAAATTCACCATATAGAATCTCTAGTTCTCCCATCTCAGAAGATTCTCTCATTTCTTTAATAAATTAAATAGCAGCAAACACCAAGTCAGGTGAGAATGTGGTTCTTGTTAGGGATTTTAGCCTCCCATTATTTCAATGGAAGCTGATTACTGTCTTTCTAGTAATGACACAATTAATTGTTTCCTTAAGTGTCTAAAAAATTATTCTTCAAATTGGACAGTTTGTTTCCTAACAAGACACAAGGATGACCAAGTGTTTTCATTGCTAGAACAAATCAGTTATGAGTAGGCCTATAACGCCTTTTCCAGTATTTGGTGCCTATGACTTTATTGTCATAAGTTGCAGGTTTAGACTATATTCAAAAAGATAATTATTTAGAAGATATTTATATACAGGTTATAGCTGAATTTACAAGTTATAGTTGCAATTTTAGCTAAACAGAAAGCAGGTTGTCCTTTGCTGGGATAGGGGGCTGTCATAAACAATGATTTAAAGGATATTGGGACCTCTTGGGAGGGTCTAAAGAAGGAGGCTTTGAATAAGGTTGGGATAGAGGAGGAGTGTGTATAGCTGTGTTAGCCTCAGGTGGCTTGGTGCTGCAGTGAGTTGAGTTGTTGTTTATAGCTGAATTTGATAGGAACTAACAAAATGTGATTATAGTCTAAGCCCAAGCAGACATCAAATCCTCTGACAGAGATTCAAATTTTTTTCCAAACTTTTCACAAACTTTGCAAAACAGGAAGGTAGAGAGGTTGCATTTATGCAAGAACATCCCTTCAGGTAGGCACCTTTGATATAAGTAGTGAGTATGAAACCTGGGTAGAACATATTTGGTTAACAATTAAGCTGCATGATAACCAGACTTGTAATAGGATGTCTGTATATGAGCTCTTTTGCCCCCTGACAAGTGCAATTAATAAAAGCACTTACCAGCTCTGTTTACCAGACTATAAGAATTTCTAATGAAAATATAATCATAACAGGAGACTTTAATCTACCCCAGGTGCAATGGACAAAGGGTTTGCTTTAGAGAAAAAAGCTTGTCATATTGACCCATTTCTTGCATGCCTACAAAATTACTCATTTTACCTGGCAGTTAATTTTCCAACTAGGTACAAGGTTTGTAACCTTGTACAGTAAGAGACCCAGATATAATTGTTAGTATCAAGCCTGACCTGCCATTTGGAGCTAGTGATCATATTGCAATTGCTTGCAGGCTTGGGTTGTTCCCTAAGAAAAATCAGTATGTAAGACATGTGTATACAAATTACAACCAAGCTAGGCAAGAACAATCGAGACAAGATTGGTTATTCATTGAGAATGTAGATGCTCCTGAATCATGGAGTAAAGTGAAAGAGATTCTTGTATCATCTTATGACAAGTATACTACAATTATGTGGATCCATAAACCAAGAACTCTTCCTTTTTTCATCCATGATATTAAACAGGCAATCCAAAAAAAGCAGTGGAACAAATATAAAGATATGCCAAAACAGGCGAATTGTGATAAATTTAAGCAACTCTGTAATAAGGCTTGACAGCTTTCAAGAAAACTTACAAGAGAATATGAAGAAGCAATTACAGATGCTTCCAAATCAAATCCCAAGAAATTTTGGAGGTATGCTTCCCTACAAAAACCCAAAAGACACTCAATTACTGAGCTTTCTGTTCTGTTACGAACCCTAAGGACATAGCTAAGACACTGAACAATCAGTTCCAAAAAGTCTTCACTACCCCAGATAAAGATCCACTTCCCAATCAACCTAAGCATACAGTTAATAACCTATGTTAACAATTACTGTCAGTAAAGATGATGTTGAGGCTGGACTGAAAACCTGAACTAGAACAAATCTGTAGGGCCTGACAGAATACACCCTCAGATATTAAAGGAAGCTCATGCAGAATTGGCCTTGCCTGTTTCAGCACTTTCTCAAAAGTCCTTGGATACAAAGATAGTGCCTCAGGACTGGCGGAATGCTAATGTCACCTCTATCCATAAAAGTGGCTGCCAATTAGACCCAACAAATTACTGCCCTATTGGCCTTATATGTGTTGTTGGTAAAATTCTGGAAGGAATAGTAAATACTGCCATTGTCAGACAACTCACCTCCAACAATTTTATTATGCAGAGTCAGCATGGATTTAGATCAGGACAGTCTATTGATACAATCCTGATAGATGTGTACAATTTTACCTCCAAGCTCCTAGATAAGGGAATCCCAGTAGATCTCATTCTCTTAGATTTTGACAGAAGTGTGTCATTGCAAACTTCAGAAAAACTTAATTGCAATTATTGCAATTGGGGTAAGCCAGGAAGTTGTTGAGTGAATTATGGTATTCCTGAAAGATATAAGGCAGATCATAAAGGTGCATAGAGAAAACAGCCAGGCATTTTACTCAGATACTACTGAAGTGGAAGGTGGAGTCCCACAGGGAACAATCCTTGATCCAACATTATTTTAACATCTATATCAACAACGCCCCACAATCTGTCAAAAATAAATGAACCTGTATGCGGATGATTCGAAAATCATCAGTCCTGAAAAAACAGCTGAAGAGCAAGCCTTGTTAAAAGCTGACCTAGAAAAACTCAGATTGGGCAAAACTCTGGAGGTTAGAATTCAACATTAAGAAATGCAGGGCAATTCATTTTGGCAGAAAGTATGTGAGGAGTCAGTATCACATGTGTGGAATAGATGGTCTTGAGCAGATGATTGATTCCTCCCACACTGAAAGAGAACTAGGTATGCTTGTGGATGAAGAATTGAAGCTTGACCAACATGCTCAGTCAGTTGCCTCTAAAACGCTCCAGACCCTGGAAATTGTAAAGAAGTATTCTGCTGTAGGTCACCAAAGCAGATGTCAAAGCTATATAAAGAACCTGTCTGACCAAAATTGGAATTTGGTATGTGTGTGGTAACCCCATTAAATAGAGACCACGAAAAAAAATAGAGTGTCCAATGCAAGCAACTAAATAAAAAGAGGGTTGTAAAAGCCTGGACTACCCATACCGCCTGGAGTAGTTACAGATTCCTACCCTCTCCTGCCAATAGAAGCGTGGGGATGTCGTTATGGTGTACAAAATGCTGCACACTCAGTCCTTGCAGCACACTATGCTTGAATCTGACAATCAACAAGAACTAGAGGACACACCATGAAGTTGTACTGCAAATGAGCCAACACCAGACAACAGAACTACTTCTTCCCAAATGGAGCTGTAGGGCTCTGGAACTCCCTAAGTGAAGAAGCAGTCTCAGCCCCGAGTGTGGAGGCCTTCAAGGGAGTTGTGGACAAAGATTGGTCGTCCGAGCCTTAACTTGAAGAATGGGATGCAGTGGGGCAAAACAGGATAATACCTTATTTGTTGGACAATGCGATTGAAGGTCATTCTTTTATACAGGCCCAATGACTTTAGAAAATTAATGGTGTTTCATATAAAGATTATTGCTTGATGTTACAGATTGACACTCATCCAAAAAGTAGATCTGCAAGCCAAAAACACTCCCTTTATGAAATTAATTAAAAAATAAACTTTCCGAAAAATAAGTTTTTCAAAAAAAGTAAAGGCCATTTTAAACTTAAGCCCAGCAGATACAAATACCTTTTAAAATTCAAACTCAAAACGACCAGAAATTAAATAAGCAATCATAGCAAAAACATACAAAAAATAATAATATAAATGAATAAATAGATCTTAAAGTGAGTAATGCTTAGATTGAATATGAATATCAAGCTTAAAATGGAAAAAAATATTTTCCTATTGAATTGTAAATGAAACTTAAAACCAACGGAAATTAAATAAACAATCAATGCAAACAAACATACAATAGATATTAATGTAAATTAATAAATAAATCTTAAGACAAGTGAAAACTAAATTGAATATGCAAATCAAGCTTGAAACGAACAAAAATCACCCCAAACAAGAGTTTGGGTATGACCTCCTTCTCTCACTGTAAAAGTCTAAAACCCACTGCGTCATTGGCGCTTTACTGAAAACTATATGCGTCTTGAACAGTATTGGAAAGTATAAACAACGTCAAATTGAATATTTGATGAATAATGATATTAATTTTTGAAAGATCCATCAGTTCAAGAATTTATTTCACTGTAATTGTATTTTTATTTTCAATACTGTAAGAACTGGAAAAGAAAATATTTGTAATATAATCCGTTTTCAGTTAAGCGCCAATGACGCAGTAGGCTTTTGGTTTTTATTTACAGTTAGGAAAGGAGGCAGTATCCAAACACATGTCTGTAGGGAAACTATATTCGTCTTTAACAACTTTAAAAAGAGCTAATAAATTAAACTGAATATTTTATGTATAATGATATTAATTGCTGAAAGCTCATCAATTCAAAATTTTATTATAATTTTAATGTTTATTTTCAATATAAAGTACAAAAGAAAACATTTTTCAGTAAAGTTTCAGTAAACAGTTTTCAGTAAAGCGCCAATGACGCAGTAGGTTTTAGACTTTTACAGTGAGAGAAGGAGGTCATACCCAAACTCTTGTTTGTGGTGATTTTTGTTCCTTTCAAGCTTGCATATTCAATTTAAGTTTCACTCGTTTTAAGATTTATTTATTAATTTACATTAATATCTATTGTGTGTTGTTTGCATTGATTGTTTATTTAATTTCTGTTCGTTTTAAGCTTGATTTTCATATTCTATCTTAGCATTACTCGCTTTAAGATCTATTTGTACATTTATATTATTACTTGTTTGCATTGATTGTTTATTTAATTTCTGTTCGTTTTAAGTTTCATTTATACTTCAGTAGTAAAATATTTTTTTTCATTTTAAGCTTGATATTCATATTCAATCTAAGCATTACTCGCTTCAAGATCTATTTATTCAATTATATCATTACTTGTTGTATGTTTTTGCTATGATTGCTTATTTAATTTCTGTTCGTTTTGGGTTTCATTTATTCTTTAATAGTAATTTCTGGTCGTTTTGAGTTTGAATTTTAAAAGATATTTGTATCTGCTGAGCTTAAGTTTAAAATGGCCTTTACTTTTCTATTTTTCGGAAAGTTTTTTTTAATTAATTTTTGGTCGTTTTGATTGCAAAAAATTTCAAGTTTTTAAAAATTCCTTACTTCAAAATCAAACTTTAAAAAAAATCAATTATTCATCAAATTATCAACATTTTATTGGATGGGTTTGGGGAAAAAGGGCGTGGGGGGACTAGATCAAGCTTCGGTCTCTTTTGACTCTTTAAAAGTGAACTAGAACTTTCTATTTTCAATCAAATGAGCCCTCTCTGAATTTTATACGAGTATCCCTGATATAAGAACCATATATATATATCCCCAGAGTATAACTTACAATGCCTATCCCTGGGCCCCTTGGGGGTTGTGTCGACCCTGGAGTTTTAATATCTGATGGTTGAACTATTTTTAACAAAATGGTCACCTGAAATTATATCGGATGGGTTTATCCATCCGATACGCCGAAAGGCGTTGAGGACGGGAGGGGCTAGTTGCCCTCTGATCTTTTTCACTCTGAGAAAATGAACTACAACTTTTAATTTCCATTCAAATGAACCCTCTAATAAATCTATACGAGCATACCTTCCATAAGAACTATATAGGCCCCAGAGCAATACTTACAACGCCTTCCCCGGCCCTGGGGGGGGGGGTTGTGTTGACACAGGAGTTTTTCTTATCTGATCTTTGAACTATTTCTAACGAAATGACCATGCGTAAAGGTGTTTTTGTTATATGATCTTTCGACTATTTTTACAAAATGGCTACCTCAAATTTTTTATCAGATGTATTTGGGGAAAAGGGGCTTGGGGGGCCATTTGCCCCCGAAGCACTAGTACTCTCGATTTCCTATCGATTGAGCCCCCTTTGAAGTTTATACGACGACCCCTTCTATTTGCAGTGCCCCTGGGAAAAAAATAAATGGAGTGTAGGGTGAGGCTAGCAGCCTTCCAATCACTTTTGACTCTTAAAAAGTGAATTACAGCTTTCAATGTCCAATCAAATGAGCCCTCTAGGAATGTTATACAAGCATCCCCTCCATAACAACCATATATGCCCACAGGGCAT
>JAQQPU010001664.1:62306-74187 GCA_029168905.1 Artemia sp. Kazakhstan ARC1039 | reverse complement strand
GTGGGAGGAGCTTTTTGTTCACGATGACCAGAAATGATCTGCGATAAGCTTACTGTATATTCTGTCTACTGTGATGGATTGGTACAAAAATCATTTCTGTTGCAATTTGTTCATGGTCTAACCGTCTTTTGACTCTGCTATTAACAAACATTTCAGTTTAGATTCAGAATTTACATATCAAAAAAATAATGTTTATTGCTCTCTGATGGGGGTAAGAATGATGTACCTACCATCCAATTTCAGTATTGCAAGCATCAGATAAAAAATCCTATTACCAGCTAAAACTTTGGACAGGGGTGGGTACAGGATTTTTTTAGGGGGGGGGGGAAATAGGTTGATCCGAAAATTTTTTTTAGGGGGGGGGGCAAAATAGGTTGATTCGATAAACTTGCGTTAGGAGCAAGTTTAATTAAAGGAAACTTGAGTTAATTAAGTAAATTACACTATTTTAGACTACGATAGGGAGGGGGGCGACCCCCTTGCCCCCCCCTCTGGATCCACCACTGACTTTCGATGGGAAACACGGCAAACCATCATCGAACTTTTATGAGGAGGGAGTTTGTAATTTGTATCTCGTTAGAGGAAAGCCGTATTTATTTTATAATGTAAAAATTTTATAGACTACATGTATATTAGTCTTCGTAAGGGGCGGTGCCTCTTGGTCTCCCTTGTGGCGCACCTTAATAGATACAAATTGTTTACAGTAGACTGAATTATTGGCAAAACCCTTATCTTGTCAGAACCACTTAAAGGATTTAGGATTTCCCGAGAAAATACAACTTTTTCCCAGGGTTATGGGTAGAAAGGAACAACATAAAGAAGAATAATAATATATAAGAAAAAAAATCTCTCTTGTACACAAAGGAAATTCCTAAGAGACAGAACTTTGAATGAAATGTTTGTGGAAAGTAGGATTTTCAAGGGAATAAACGGTCATACATTTGATTTGCATTTATAATAGCTTAGGAAATAAATCACTTCAAAGATAACAGAAACAGCGTACACTGATGAAATGCTAGTCCCAGGAGTTGAAAAGTTTCTGTTTAAGAAAGGGGGGTGCATTACAACTCCAACAGGGATTGCAAAAAAGGCTTCAAACATAGGATTTCTGGAGCGTTCCTTGTTTTCATACAGGAAATAAATTAGATTTCCATTCAAAAAGCACAAAGTTGAAACAGAACAAAATAATAAGGAGAACGAGGATGCACTAAGTATTTTAGTTCAGAGCAAAGGCATCAAACTCATTTCGTAAGACAAGTGCGTACGAGGGAATTTATTTCGGGGGGAGGGAATTAATTTTTTTTAAAAATAGGCGAATTTTTCGGAAAATAGTCGTAAAAAAATTATGAGGAAAATAAGGAAAATACAAAAGTCGGTCAATTTTAATTTCGAAATGTATCAGCGGATTAGAATTTACTGAAATGCATATTTTACATAGAAAACAGATAAAACAAAATTTATAACAAAGCTTATCTGTTTTCCATATAATAAAGTAGAAACAGAACAAAATGACAAGGAAAGCGAGGATACACTAATTGTTTTAATTCAGAGCAAAGGCGCCAAACTCATTCTTTGATACAGGTGCACAGGAGGAAATTTATTTTGGGGGAGGGAAGTAAATTAAAAAAAAAATGCAAAAATAGTTGTACAAGAAATTATAGGGAAAATCGGGGAAATACAAAAATTGTTTTTCTGGTCAGTTTTAATATAAAAACGCATTAGCAGGCTAAAATTTACTGAAATGCTTACTTTACATGGAAAACAGACAAATGAAATTTATAACAGGCATCAACTCTAGATGCATTAACACAGAGCGGAATTCCATTTCTCTACTAAAAAGGGGTAAGACAATCTAAATTGTCGGGTTGGGTTGGGCAATTTCCCACAATTTTAATAACTTTTTACGAATTTAAAATATGATAATTAGTATTTACATTTGTAGTATTTCAATTTTATAGTACTTATTGCAGGTGTCAGCGATGATCTTACCGATGGTAGTGCATAGAGGTAAAACTCTGCACAGAAAATGGGATGGGGGAAGAGGCCGTGCAAAAGATCCAGTCAGAATACAACATTAAAATTGCGGTATCTGTTTTTTTTTCAGCCAGTCATGCATTGACTGCGTCAAGTCCAGAATAAGCATGGGCACTGTTTCTGATTTCTGTTTTCAAAGTACCTGTTTCTGTTCTGTTCATACAAATTAACAGAAAGAGAACAGAAGCAGATGACCTAGTTCTGTTCTCTTACTGTTTTTTTTAATAGCTATTTTATACTGTTTCTGTTTTTTTCCTACATGTTTTTCTTCTGTTCCTGATTTTATTTTCATATTATGAGAATGAAATGTTCGGTAATTTCAAACTAATAAAATAGTGTTTAAACCATAATTGGAAATTGTGAAGAAATGTGGTTACGCCCCATACAATTTTCGGAATTTGGAATAGCGTCAATATAAAGTAATAGTGAGTAAAAAGGTGGCACTCAGTGTGTCTAACATATCAAATATTGTTGCTAGATTGTTTCAGCTTGGTAAACATCAAAAAGAAGAACAATAGGGAATTCTTTTCGCAAGACAGTGAAAATTTTTTTAATGAATATTTCAGCCCCTTTTATTGATCGTATGTTGTTGTAAGTCTTTCTACTTTTATATAGTTTGGTTTTGCTGAGGACGGCCCTTGGACATAGGGCCGAAACATTCATTCAAAAAATTTCAACTGTCTTAAGAAAAGAATTCCCTATTGTTCTTCTTGTTTTTTGATGTTTGTAATGGAAAGGCAGTGTGGTCTTCGTCGCTATTTCAGCTAGGCAGAATCCGGGCCTAGGAGTTAGATGAGAGTAGATATATGTGTAAATGGGAGAACAGTAAAGGCGCAGTTTAGTTCCACAAAAGCAAATTATTTTTTACTGTGTATTATTTAGTCAATTGAGGAGCAAAATTGCACAAATACCGTCCAGGTGAAGCAGGACATAAACAAATCACTTATTACTGTATATCCTGGTTCTATTGGTAGAGCCTCTGCATCCTACATTAGAGGGGGAAGTAATCTGCACCTTTAACTGGGAGAACTTTTATTTAACTGTTTTTATGGAATTTATGCTGCTAAATAACAGTGGCTTGCTGTGATTACCATACTAACCGATATATAATAAATACTGATTATTAATTACACATTTTCTTAAATGCTTAGTCAGAGAGAAATGTAAATGTATTGAAGTCTTTCCCAGTAGAATAATATGTTCTTGTTGGCAAATTTTTATTGCATCAACATTATAAGATAGCCAAATACTTTTTCTCATGTAAATTAAACTGTCTCTAAATAAAACCAATATGACGTCCCTGAAGAAGATAGCTTGGAATCCTCTGATGAAGTCGAAGATGGAGAGCCAACTGTTGAAAATGATTCAGACGGCTTGTCTGATTCTGAGTCTGACTCCGGAAGTGAAGGTAAGTTTGCTGAAGGATCTGATGAAACTGATACAGTGTCTTTGGAAGAGGATGGCAAAAGTAAGGAAGAAGAAGAGTGGGGAGCTGTGAGTCTGAACACGAGGTTGCAGCATAGGCTATCCGAAGACACGTTACATTTTCTCAATCATTGATAAAATCACAAAAAATCTATAGAAAATTAAACGTTTCCACTGTCCAGCATTGTACCTTTAAAAGAGGTTGCAAAGAGAGTGGCCTTTGTTTTCCTATCCCTCTTGACTTGAAAGTGCGATGGAATAGCACATTAGAAATGATTGAGTCTACAAAAAAACGTAGGGAGCCTGGAAATCGTTTTTTTTTCTTATTCGACAAATGCAACGATTAAATGAAGAATCTCTGGCTTATGTTTAATGGCTGGACTGTACTAGAAGCTGCTATTACCGTACTTGCTCCCGTGCGCAATGCCACCGTACTGATAAGTGCTTCCTTATATCCAACTGGCAGTCAAGAACATTAGAGAGAGTGGCAGAGAGTGATTGTGGATCACTCTCTGACCCCTCAATCTTTGACGCCATTACTGTGGGATAAAATTAAGTAATGCTGTAGAAACCGCAAGAGCGCCCACCCCAACTCGTCCTTGTACAGTTGAAGTCCTTGAGGCTACGGTAGTATCCAGTGAGGAAAGCTTGTTCCAGTCGTTTTTGGACATAATAGGTATCAAAACCGTAAGACGCACCCTCAGCATCAGCAACTCTGCCGTAAATGCCTTAAAATCGTTTGAGGAGAAACTCCTAGTCTAGCTTTCTGAGCGACGTGAAGCTTTCCAGTACCATAAGCTTTTTCTTTTTTCAATTACTGTGCATAAATACACCAGTGCAAATTTATATAAATCCTAGGGAGCCAAAAAGTGCATTTTTTGCTTTATTTACACCTTTGAAATATTGGCAGATCTAGAGTTTCTGAAGGGAGGATGGACTTGGCTGAGAAATAAAATTAGTATTCCTAGATTGGGTACTTACCGTTAGTTGTAGTCAAGAGTATCACTACCCTTTTTCTTTGGACATGGACGACAAAAACATGCCTACAGAATCAAAGTTATGCCCACTCTTTATTTTAGTTTGAAATGGTAACAATTTCTATAATAGAGCAAGCGTATTGGTTGGAGAAAGTGTTTTCTGCTGCAAAGCAACATAAGTTTTCAAAATAAGTTATCAAGGAATACAATTGTCTTTATGTTTGCATCCCTTTAAAAACCAACTTAAGAGAAGAAAATGCTTAAAGAGAGTATTGTGCAGCAAAGGGTCCTAGTTTCTTTGAAATTAAATTTGAGAAATTTCATTTTACTTAAGAATGAATCTGTGGATGGCCTAGAACAGTATTTTTTTTTAAAGCGAAGCACCGTAAAAATTTGCGAAGTACCCTTAAACCATAAATCTATTTTTTATATCTCATACACACTTTCTACGAAATAATTAATCTTAAAGGCTGTTTCAAGCCGCGAGGTACCGAAAATTTTTGAATAGGCAGTAAGAAGTGCATTTTTCCTGTGCATTTTTCTTCTTTTATACTTTTGTTTAAGATGGCTTCCGAACATCAGAATGGGGGAAAGGGCAAAGCACGGCCTGGAAGGGGGAGACTGTCCCCTCTCAAAGCAACTATGGGCTCTGCTTAAACACTAATGACTTTTAGCTGACTGCATAAATTAATGACGAAAATTATTTTATTATCGAAATATCTCAAACAACTAGTAGGCTGTACATTCCCGAGAAGTTCGAGGAGATGCTGTATAAACATAATAGTCCATTTTTGGAAAAAAGGAAAAGGAAAATGGAAGAAAATAACCACGAAGAAAAAAGGATGACGACACTAATGACTTTTAGGTGACTGCATAAATTAATGACGAAAATTATTTTATTATCGAGATGTCTCAAACAACTAGTAGGCTATACATTCCCGAGAAGTTCGAGGAGATGCTGTATAAACATAATAGCCCATTTTTGGAAAAAAGGAAAAGGAAAATGGAAGAAAATAACCATGAAGAAAGAAGGATGGCGATATTTGTGTGTATAGACCGTTTTTTGCCTCTATATTAGGAAAACTATTCTTTTTTTGCGGAAAAAGTGCTGCAATAGTACAAAGTCTTCTCAAAGGTGTTACCGCCAGAGAAAAGTACTACCATGGCATGTGGCAACCCTGACGAGAAGTTAATGAGAGGCTAAAAGTTAATGTTTTCAGATTTGAGAACCGTTCATTTTCTGGACTTGAAAAAAATAAATAATAAATAAATCCGGAGCTGCCAGATATCGCTTTAAAGCCTCTTAGCGTACCTACTACTAGTGTGTCGAACGAACCATCGCAGATTATTTCACGGGAAAGCAATATACCCGGACAACGTCCAAAACGCTGGAAAAGCGCATGTTCTGAATGAAAAGATAATCACTTATCACAGCTTGAACAAATGATCCCATTATTAGCATTTTGATAATAAATCAAAACTTACCGCCTACAAACTTATTTTTAATTAAAGATTTAAGTATTCAAAAAACGGCTGTTTTCTTTTTTATAAAAAAAAAAAACAGAACAGGAACAGGTCTTTCGTTTTTTTTTGTTGACCTGTTCAGTTTCTGTTCTGTTCAATTCCAAGCCCTGTTTATTTTTTTCTGTTTCTTAAGAAAAACAGAACAGTGCCCATGCTTAGTCCAGAATTATTAAAAAAAAAAAATACTGCCAAACAGTAAGACCAACAATCAATATACAACTACATCAGTGTTGCCAACGCTTTGAAATAAACTGTACCGGTTTTTCAAATAAAATTGTACCACAAGAGATTAATTTGTACCCTCTGCTGAGTAGGTTAGACTTTTGCCGCAAAAAGAAGAAAATTTTCAATACAATAAAACTTGAACAGAGATCCGAGTTAGAAAGGATCAAGTAAATCCAACATGTAATGGAAAATTTTATTGAACCAAAAAATTTCCAAGTGTACCGTAGTGTATCAGGACCTCCAAACTGTACCAAAAATGGTACAATTGTATCAAGTTGGCAACAGTGAACTATATTTATTTTCCAATAGAGAGACAACTTTGGGCAGAGGAACTACATCAGTACCTGAAATGGTTAGTTAACTCAAAACATACTATTAAAGAGGGTTCACGTACAAAATTAGCCATTATTGATATCCCCATAAGTTCAAACTTTGTAGATTTGTTGCGATAACCAGCCTTCAGCCCTCCTTTTAAATCCCTCCCCCCTTGAGGAAAGCCCTGAGATAGAACATATCCTCAAGAAAGAAGAAAACAAAGTATTTAACAAACTTTCTAATGAATTCTAGGTTATTCTTCAAAAATAGAACCAGGTTCAGAAAAATTGAAGAATAGCTATAAAAAATATTTCTTTTCTATTCATAGCCTATCTTTTTAAGCCAGTAAGCCCCCAACGGCTGCAGTTATTCTAGGCGACAATGTTTTCTATTCAAAAGACGAGACTCAAGGAAAAACTTCTGTAAGAAGCTTCAAATACAAATTTCTCAGATAACAGCAGACTTTTGGAAATAATTTGATTTTCTAGCTTCGTACCAAAACGGAATGATTTGGAGAAGGATATCAACGTGACAAGGATTTTGAGCAATTGAAAGTTGCAAATATGCTAATCCATATGACAAACAGACTTTCAGCCGTTCCGCAGGCAAAACTTTATAGGTTAAAACTTCCAACTAAGATAATAGGATTAGATTTAGAAGCATACAAAGATGGTAAACGAATGTGAATTATAGACGCAGAAAAGCAACCGAATATCAGATTGAGAAGATTTTCTTCCAATATGAGGAAGACCAAGAAATCAACCTTTAATTCAAATGCCCATGTGCAGAAACATAACTTCTGGAGAAACACCATCTTCATAGGAAGTCTTTGCTAAGTAGAACAGCTTCAAAACTTTGAACTAAAGGATGAACAACTTGATTTCTAATTTTTCTTCTTAGAGCTGAAAAAAATTCTCTTTTTCATGCGTTTTTTTCCTTAAAAAAAAAAGATATCAGTCCTTTGATATTGAGAATAATATAAGAAAAGAACACCTCACTTGTAAACTTTTTTTTTTATGATTTTTGTCTCTGAGAATTTCTTGGTAGGCTGTTCTTCTTGCAAAAAAAAAAAAAAAAAAAAAAAAAAAAAAAAAAAAAAAAAAAAAAAATCAAAATTCAGGTTTTGGCGTCAGTCTCTTTTTTTTAGTTTTGTGTCATCATCATCGATTAGGTAATCAAAAATTAAAAAAAAGAAACAAAATGACTTTCAAAATTCATCTAATACTACCGTTTTAAGCCCGAAAGGTGCATCTCAATAAGTTTTTACTTTAGGTAGCAAGCATTATGAGAAATCCGTATACCGCCTTCCACATATATTTCTTTATACTACTATTATTATTCATTTTAACAAAATTTATTTTGTTAAGAACTCATTTTAACAGGTCTGGGTGGAACCTTATACATGCATTACGATCCATTTGATCACGTTGCGATTCCCTAATGATAATTTGGAGGCTAAAAATGGTTGTTCCTTAATAGCTATGTATTTTTAATTTTCACAGATAAACAACAAGCACTACCCATGCTACCCTTAAATCCAACAGACACAGTGCATCCAATGGTTTAGGATACAGATGTGACGCACAGATAAAAAAGAATCTAAGCACAATATATAAGATCTTCTATAAAAAAGGAGAAAAAAAGAAATTTACTTTGATATCTCATCTTCTCTCAACGACTTTCCACTACTATAATCTCCAACAAACTTTAAACGGTTTTCTTTTTCTCTATCTTCAATCTGCCTGTCCAAAGCAAAATGTTAGTGCAATAGTCCCTTTTCCCATTATAAACGCTCTCATAACCTTCCAAAATGCTGACTTAGTGTTATTTTCACAAGACTTGAGCCCCCCTCTCTCCTGTCCAGTAAGGAACTATCCTTTTGGGATCTATCCTTCCGGACTAAAACATAGAGGATAGAGAAGAGTTTATGATACTTGAGCTCCAAACACAAGAACCAAGTATAATAAAGAGCACAGAGAAGAAGAATAAATACTGAATTTCTTCGATGAAAAGATGTTAAGTAAATCGTAAAAGGAACCATATTCAGAGAGCAAATAGTGTTAAAATTTAAAAGTAATTTGTTTTTAGCAAAATTTAAGGGTTTTTCATCTGGAAATATCTATTGTAATCTCCCCCTTGGATTCTTATCTTAAAATAATTTGAAGTAACTTTTCATAGGTTGTAGATGTTAGTCCTTGGATTCTTCCTTAAATGTCCATCAAGGGATGTGAATGAGACAGTGTCGTAAGACTAGATGCAGGGATAAAGGCACGGGTGGAGCCATGAAGTAGTTTAGAACCAGAATGGGGATGAATCCTGTTAGGCTAAGTATAAAAAACTATACTACATCTATTGGTAAACCCACTAGAAAGAAACAAAAAACACACCAAATCCGATGGTCACACCCAGGGCATTAATACCTAAACAGTATACAATGGTCCAATCTCATTCGCTGAAAGTTCCTGACACCCATTCATTTTGTGGATTTAATCCTCTGTGCGTAATAAGACAGTGGGAAGAAATCTAGGCAGCAGCGCATATGATGAATAACCGACAGCTCAAGCTGAATGCCCCATCTGCCTCTACCGGCAAAAGGGGAACTAAGGTCTAAGGCAAGGATTATTCCACTATTTTGGGTTTAATACTGCCACGTAAAAAGCTTAGTGACTTTAGATCACAGTTCATATAATTATCCAGTAAGCTTATCGCAGATCATTTCTGGTCTTCGTTCTCGGTGCGAACAAAAAGCTCCTCCCACTTCTTTCTGCATTAGCGGGTTAGTCTGTTTCCGATTGTTTCCAACAAAGTGCATTATTCGTAATAGCGGGTTTCCACTTGTTTCCGATTAGATCACAGTCTGACTTGTCTACCCGTGAAAAGATCTGATGCCGCCTATGTTTCTATCTGCAAAAACGTTCTCTGGAGCACTCGCACCTTGGTCCGGGTTTTTATAATGGGTGAGATAGGGAAAGATCATACTGGATAATTATATAAACTGTGCTTTAGATACGCAACAATCACATCGCTCATAGGTCTCATTTGTGAGATGAGCTTCGGATGCCATTGCTGTTCATCGTGGGCGTCGTTTAGGGGTGGCAAGGGGGGGGGGCAGTTCCCCCCCCCCCTCCCCCGATAATGTAGAGAAAAAATATTATACACCCCATGCCCTTTGACTATCAAGATATGGACCCCTCTTGCCCCGAAAATAAAACTGCTGGAGATTCGCCCCTGTTGTTCATTCATTGCATGCTTCAGAAAAAACAACAATGTGCACTGACCCCTCCTAATAAACGACACAGAATTCACTTCCTTACTAAGAGGAAACCGTTGGCCAGAGATACTGTTCCTGATATGTCAGCGACTGTTCATTGTAGTACATATGCATTGTATTCAATATAGCCCACATTTAATTTATACGGATCAGCATGAATCTTGGGCTAAAATATCGTACATACAAAGTGCTATGAATCCGAAAGCTATCAAACGTGTTTGACGAACCAGGAATTCAAGAAGTAATTAAATTTCTTGCATTTTTATTACATAAGGAATTAGGGAAATAAAGTTTGGAGCTGGCAAAAGATAAGGAGAAAAAATGACGCAATATTGAGTAGTTTTGTTATCAAAGCTACAGAGAAGAAGTATTTTAAGATTTTCTTAGTCTGTACCAGAACAAATTATTGTGTACGTCTAAAAGTTTTGCCACGTGAACAAAATATATCTTTCAAAAGATATCCTGAAGAGACAGGGAACAGAGACGAAAGGTTACCCTGTGCTTAAGTTACGTGCAATATAGGAAAGGAACTTTCTGATAACACAATGTTTCTACCTTTTCTATGGTTTATACAGTCCCTATCTGTCTCTCCCAAACGTTTAAAGAAAAGGTTGACAAAGTAAGTTAGTCTTTCAGCTAATTTAGTAACTTGCCGGCGGTGGCAGTCCTGACTTAGAACTTTATATCTTCAACTGATGTCAGCAAAATATTTGTGTTCTCTAGCTCGAGATCGATGTGCTTTTGAAGAGACATAAAATAAAATCATATTGGATCGTAAAAAAGACATTCAACAAGTTACAACTTTTTTTTATTTGAATCCCATAATATACTGCAATACATACTACTTCCACTCTAACAAAAACAAAATAAATATATATAAAAGCGCAATAAAATTTATGAAAATGGCTGAAAATTTTAGATAACTAATCAGAAATGGAAAAACAAAGACATAAAGAAAAAAGAGTTGTAAATCAAACAATTAGCTTAAGAAACAGAAAACTCAAAACCAGTTCAACGATGAAAAAATCCTTCCCTGGAAAACAATCAAAACATCGAGTTTAGTTTCAAAAGGAGAAAAAATAATTGTCAAGACAAGGATGATTTCCAGATACGAAAGGACCAAAAATCGAGTCCACTACATTTTAAATTTTTAGAATAGCGTGTTTTTTTTCCTTTTTACGTGGGTGCTAACTGATGTCGAAAAACTTCATAAACTGCCTTTTTTTTATTTCTTTCTTTTAGCATTCCTGACGCTTTTGAGACAGTATATCACGGTTTGAGGAAGGAACTCCGTGCATACAGTGTCTTTGGATACCTTTCCGTGAGATCGTTCACAGCGGGTTGCCCTCGACAGGCATATTCTTCGAGACCACGCAATGAATACAAGCACATCCCAGAGCAGTATCTTGGGGCCTAAGCTTTTCTTTGTCTACTTCAAGGGCATGGGATGCAATCTCAAAGTCCACTGCATCGCTTTCCAACACTACCCCAGTACAAGCAGTTGTCCCAAAACACGAAGACTCAGCTCAGGCTTCCCAGTACCTACATTTCGATCTCTTGTAAATGTAAAAAAGTTCTGATGTTCTGATAGTCAGCTTCAACGCTTTGAAAATAAAGGATCTGTTAATCTCTCAATCAGGGGCACGCCACCCACATTCTAACTTAATCCACGATTTATGTGATTCAGAGAATAGACAAGCTCCACTCCCTGGGAATTCACTTTTCCAAAGATATGTCTTGTACTGGCCATCTCGATCGAAAGAAAACTTTCTGTGCAAGAAAGCTCGGACCCCCCCTTCACTGTGAAAATGTTCTTTATATGTTCTACATCGGGCCTATTGTCGAATATGTATTCCCTCAGCATGCTGGTTCTCTTAAGATGGTGTATTCCCTCAGCATGGTGTTTTCCCTCAGCATGCTGGTGCATGCTGGTGTATTCCCTCAGCATGCTGGTGCTCTTTTGAAGCAGTTCGCACTGCTTCAAAAGATTCGTAATGGGGTTAATAAAGTGGGCTACGCTGTTACCCATGGCTCCCTCAAGTCTCTTAGTAAAAGTTTTAATTTAGCGTCGGTGGCGGTTTTCTGCAAGCAGGAACTATCTCGTTCAATC
>JAQQPU010001664.1:42483-57306 GCA_029168905.1 Artemia sp. Kazakhstan ARC1039 | reverse complement strand
GGGGGGGGGGACATAGCTTCCAAAAAACTACGAACTATGTGAAAAAAAGAGAATATACGAACAATAGTAAAAGCTAAAAATTTCAACAGGGGGAAGGGGCCATGGGCCCAAATATCCCCCTCCTTTATGTGGGTTTACCTATGTACGCTGGCGTAATACCCTAAAAAATAACATATTCCATTTTAGAAACAATATTACTAGAATTGGCAAAAATAAACATAAAGAAACATCCATTTAATTCCAAATTACAGTCACAGGCAGCACTGATGGACCGAAGATGTGTGCTATTAATTCTTACATCGAGAACAGAATATATTTCACTTTCACACAATAATCATTTCCCCGTTTCTCTCTAATTTCGTCAGATACAAAACTGTCTCCATCTATTTCCCAGCTAATAACAAAAGTGTTACTGTTGAAACGAAAAATGTGTACTTAATTGTCAGAGAAATTTCCTAACAAAACACTATAGCATGGAAGGGACTAAACACTAGCCCACCCTGTGTGTACCAAAACATATAGGTAAGACTGGAGGCACTCAAGTATAATTGGATACTAATCCAGAAGCAACACAGGCAAGGTCAGAGAGATATAAGCCATTGACGGAAGACTGTATACACATTAATAAGATGTATACACCAACAATAGAAACTGCAGAGCCCCTTGGCATTATTTCCAACTTTAGAAAATGAATAGGCTTAGAAAATTTAAAGAAATTCTCAATTCTCTGAGAAATGGAAAGTCATCTTAAATCACTTACGCTGCAAAGGATAACACTATTAGAAAATTAGTTGGTCTTGTTTACACAAACCTGAGAGTAATTATAAAGAATCTTTATGATTTTGTCGTCCCTTATACCATGTAAACTTAATATGGAGATTAAAAAAAATACTTGGATTCAGAATTTTCATACAAATTTAGGAGAAAGCTTCAGTTTTAAAAATTAAAGTAACAATAAAAAAAATGCATTATATTCCTACTTTTTCATCAAGCTTTTTCGAATGTTGAAAATTATGAATCGCTAAGATCCTAGTCTGACCGTCACAAATCAGAACACCACATATTCCACAAACGGGTTTCAATTTTCATCAAAACTGAAAATTGAGGGTTTCTGAGCTTCTTGACTTCATATTTGAGGCAAATATTGCGCTATGGCACTCCGAAATCAGAAGACAACAAGTATATATTTTAAAAATTCTAAAAATTTTTGATTTCCAATCAAGTCAGAATTTAAGTATGTCTGGTATTGCAAATTGCAAATATGCGGCCCGTCGTGCAAAAAGTGGGGCAGTATAGTAGCAATACTACTTGGCAGCTTTCATTGCCTAGTGAAATTTGTTGGCAGATTTTGTCCGAAAATACCATTTTTACATATAAAAATAATTTTGCTCAAAGAAAAGCTGTCAAAATACAAGCTTTTAGAATTCTGTCGAATTCTGCTACTGGCAGCTTTGGAACTTCTCCCATGCCCGTTTCCGGCCAACATTACAATATAGACGTAAAAAAGAGAAAAAAGTATTAATTCAAATATTTTTTTATTTTTTTATTTATTTATCTATTACCCGTCAAAAAGGTACAAAAGACGGAGTATCACTAAAAAAGAAAAAACACACACAAAAACAAATTACAACACATTACACATAATCGAACAAATTACAAAGACGAGAAGCAAAAACTATACACTGCACTGCAGGTACGTAAGATATTTTACTTTTTAAACTCCAAAGTACAGAAGAAACATAAACGATATGATTGATAACTTCAATTCACCTAACCTAACCTACAGCAGAATACTTGATAACTTCAATTCAAAATCAATGGACTCAATCAACTAGTCTAAATATGACAAGAGACGGTAAAAAGACTAATTATGAAAAGAGATGTGTAAACAAAATTAAATGGACAGTGATTTACTGCATTAGCAAACGGTACCAGGGGTGGGAAGAAACTTTCTCGTTTACCGTTTAATTTGTTCAATTATAGCTGCCGTCGGGTCCGCAGTTTTAAAATTTTTTAACTAGGTGCGAATTTCTTGTCCACGGCGGGAGCCGCAACAAGAACTTCGCATATTTAAAAAACGCGGATCTGAGCTTTCTTTTCTTTGGCTCGTGAAATATTCTCCAAAACGGGCTTAGATGCAGGAAATGGGGAAGGGATTCTGCGTTATAAGTCGAGCCAGAATTAAACGGTTGAAACGGATTTTAGATGAGACTACTCAACAGTAAGCAAAAGCCAGGCGTTTACGGAGATGATCAATAAGAAGGGAGCGGGTAGTTTTTAGATCCTTTCCAATTGGTAAACCAAGGTAAATAATTTTCGAGACAGACAGCTACAGACAGCTCTCCCAGCCTCACAGACGAGACCTCTTCTTGGCGCCAGTTGAACAGAAGAATATCCGACTTCTGCGGGTTAAATTCAATGCCAATGCGACTGTAATTTGATTGTAGTGTGGAGAAGGTGGTCTCTGTACCTGCGACTGCGCGGCTGGGGTTCAAAATGTGATCGGCGTAGGCTATCATTGCAACGTCTACGCCACGAGCTATGCATGTTGTCTCGATAGTAGACTGTGGTTCAATAATACAATTATTAACGGCACAAGGAGATGTGACTGATCCTTGTCGAGCACCCTTTTTTACTGGGACTACAGGGTTCCCTCGGTAGGACAGCATCACGTCTGGTGTATATTCAGTGAGGGCTCGACAATGGCCAGGAAGTAGGAGTTCAGCCTGTAGGTGGTCGTACATGTCTTTAATGGGTAGTAGGATGTCCTTCTGTACACCTCTCTTTCCCATATCCAGTATGAGTTGGTCATGGAGAAGTGAGTCATAGGCACGGCAGACGTCATGTAGACGTATAACAATGGACTTTTTTGATTCATCAGCGTCAATCTAGACTGAAGCCAAAGAAGAAATGGCATGGCCGCAACCAAGACCCCTCTGGGACCCAAACTTGGAAGGGGGAGTCCAACATTTTCCTGGATTTCATCAATAACCAAAAGTTCGAAGATTTTGCAAAACATTGGTGCTACTGTGATCGGTCTGAACGAAGCACATTCCGAAGTACTTTTTCCTTTCTTCGGGACTGGCCTAAGCAACCCAGTACTGAATGCCGATGGCCCGAGTCCAGTAGTGAAGATCATCTGAAAGAGAAGAATTACGTGTCCCATGAAAGTTGGGCTGCAATGGCTAAGGTGAAGGGCGGATACACGGTCAATGCCAGCCGACTTCTTCATTTTCAACCGTCGGATCGCGGACGCAACCTGTGATTGGGTAACTAAGAAATCTGTATCTGGAATTGATGAGAGGAGGGATAAAAGCTTTTCTTGAACAGAAATGTTAAGATCCTATTTTGGGGCTGAAAACTCATCAAGATAATACTTTATCCATGTTAAAGATGGGATATCTGACTCGGGACCCGCTGACTCCTTCTTATCAAACATTTTCCATAACAGATTAGGATTTTTAAGTACTTTTTCAGGAAGCTCAGATTTCAACTGCACACGGTGACGAGCAAGTTCCTTCCCAAACCTACGCTTAGATGCAACTCTAATCTCTTTAACTACTCCTGAGTGTGGTCTACCACATTCTTTCCATATCCCGTACCAGAAGGTAGGTCGGTCGCATGCTAATTGTAACAAAGGGTTAGAAGACCATCCCTTTTCTTGAGTTTTTTGACTGGCACGAGACTTGGGCACTCCCTGAGATTCGGCAAACAGAAGAGCATGGGTCAGTTCGGCGTAATAAATATTAAGACGTAGCCGCGCATCTCTTTCATCATGATGAGAGAATTTCATAATTAGGTCTAACGGTACGCGAATTTTCGACAAAACAAGATCACAAGAATCTTGAAACTTTTCTTTATCAATTTTACGTCAAACCGGAACCTCATGCCACCTCTGAGTGAATACCGACGAATTATTCGCAGCGGAGAACGAGGTAGGCCTAATGATAATACACTGAGCTGGGAAATGATCCGAAGTGAAACTATTCTGAAGGACAAGAACCTCACGTACTGGCAAAGATCTAGAGCTAACAATATGGTCTAGATTGGACGTAGAACCGGATTGGTGGATATACGAAAAGTCCTGGTTCTTCCTGTGAATAGTAAAGCGGTTCTCAAGTATCCCTATTAGAATGCAACAACGACTATTTTGGGCACTAATATCAACTTCTAAACTACAGTTAAAGTCACCCACTATTATGCACTCAAGGGACTCGCGTTCGGCTTTTTTAAGGCAGCGGGTTAGTTTGGCAGCACTTATAGCAAAAGCACTATCATATTTGTCGTCACGGTAATCAGTTGGAAGGTACACATTTATAACTAGCAGGTTATCTAGTCTAGTTGCAAGAAAATGGTCACTTTTCTCGTATACTTCGCACGCGAGACGATTGCTAACCAACGTGGCAATACCGCCAGATGGACGACCCCGCGGAGATGAACGTTTTGCAGGTACGGAGAACACAGAGTAGGACGGCCAGAGATTTAGTAGGTTTAGGCCAGCTTCTGTGATGAAATGTTCTTGCAGGCATATCACATTGTATTTATTCACAAACTGGTCAACCACAAGAGACCGCTCGGAAAAATTTCCGTTTATATTCCAAGAAAGTAGTGAAATGTTAGAGATTTCGTTATTCATCATGTTAATGAGTACCCTTTTGCTGGTTTTTCGGACACTTCACGCTATAGCAGGTATGACCCACTTTCTTGCAGGAAACACAAAACATAGCACGAGTACACTTTTCTGCATCGTTCTTTTTGGAGACGTGGTCAGACGCGCCACATCTGGAGCAGACAGGGCTATTGGTGCACTCGGCAGCTAGGTGACTTGGTTGTGGCATGAGTAGCAACGACGGGGTAAGAAAGGGAATTCTTCAGTGGGCAGTTTTTCGTAATAGTTCTTCAAAGAGTCCTTAAGAAATTCATCCAAATCCGATCGACAGCTGAAAAATACTTTGAACGTACGGGAACTGCCAAACTGTTCAGACTTCGTAGCTCTGGGGATCAGTGCAGTTAGTTCATCCGCTGATACGTCAGAGGGGACTCGTTTCACTACACCAATGTAGTTAGGGCTCTTTATGGCAGCAGAAATCTGCGGCTGGTTGGTCTTGATTGACTCAACAATGGTTTCAGGTTTCAGCTGTGTTTTTCGAACGAACCACTAGTATGGTGGACAGGTTACACTATTGAAAATCAGATTCAAACAAAGGATTACCATCTGTATGATTGGAAGGCTCAAATGGGACCATTTGGCCCATACCCACCCAATAACACTTACCCCCCTCTCATTTACCTCCAATTATTGTATCCTACTGTGACCGCCTAGAATCCACTCAGACCAAGTATATATTTCACAAATTATGTTTGGTTTCTATCGAGACGGGTATTTTAGGGCTCCTGAGCTTGCTGATTATGAATCTCAGACGAATATTGCAATTTGTCAGCGCAAAAATAAACACACCAAGTGAATATTTAACCTTTAAGCAAGGTACACTAGTGTTTGATTTCCAATAAAGCGAGTAAGTGACTGTTTTTTAGCTTGGTTAGTAATCTGAGACTTGTATAGCAGTATAAAAACGAAAGTCAAATTAATTTAAAACAGCCCACATATTTCACAAATAATCCTTGGTTTTCCCCCAAAAATAAATTTAAGTACTTTTAGCTTTTTCTGTAGTTAAGTTATATTTTTTCCTCTACACTTTTTTCTTATCGATATTACCAATCACTGGCAGAAGATTACCTGCCACCAGCTGAAGATTCGCTCCAAAGTCTTGAAGACATATTTCCTCTTTCTGCATTAGTTCAATATTAAACGACGCAAGGCCGTATCCAGGTGGTAAGGGGATTTGACACCACCCCCACCCCCCGGAAATTTTTGTCGGACTCCCCAACTCCCCAAATTTTTGTCGGACTCCCCAAAAAACCGTTTTAAAGCCCCCCCCCCTCCGAAAAAAAATCCTGGATACGACCCTGAAATGACCAACAAAAAGTTTGCTTTCGGAGCAAGGACAATTTCGTCATGTTTCTCTTTTACAGTATTCAGCACACTAAAAAGGATGTCGGGATTATCATATAAAAAATAAGTTTTAAATTTTATCTCTTATCGTTTCCAAAAGCTACCCATCGATCAGGAGAAAGAATCTGCACAAACAGCAGTGTTGTTCCACAAAACAATGAAAAGTTATTCTGAAATCTAATAAAAAAAAGATAGAAAATTCCTTTTATAAAATATTTATACTAGAAAAAAACTTTAATATAGAGTAGAGTTGCCATAAAAAAAAATACTCCATTTAGTTTTAGTTAAGTTACACTGGAATAGTTGTTTTTGCGTGCTAACATTACAGACTATTTATAAAATATAGAGTGTAAAAAAAGAAAACTGCAGGTGCAAATTGTCTGCCTTAGGTCAGGAATGTTATACGTGGTTGGGTGCAAATCATACGACCCTTCCAGTGTTTTCCCCCAGATTTCTCGAAGAAAACATTTGGAGCTGGGTCGACTCTGGCTGAACTTGTAGGGTCACACCGCTACCCTTCCAAACCAAATAATATGTGACATCGAACTCAAGATTACAAGTCTAGCGGGCTAGCCACTCGGCTAGTGCGATTTAATATTGCAGTGTACGATCAAAATATATAGAATTATCACTGAAAAAGAAAATCAAGAAATATCGATTATAATTGACGTCATGCGAGGGTCCTTCCGTCCGAGTTGCCGAACAGAGAAAGGGAGATGGTAGGACAGGGACCTTTTTGGGAGTCAAAAGTTCCCTGAAAGCTCTTGTTCTTGGATCAGCTTTCTCCTCCCTAGACAGGACTAACGACCATAAGCTGAAAACTTCCGACTATAAGTTAAAGGTCATCCTATCCCATGAAGTTTGGTTTCTATGTCAGTCCACAGTTCTTGAGGAGATGACGAAGTGTAGAACTAGAAAACTTCAAATACAAAACAAAGTCATGCAAAGACTTCAAATTTATTTCCACAAAACATACTATAAAATATAGTCTGTTTTGAATGTATATAAGGAGTTTAAAATGTTAGACGAGTGACTGTTTTCCTTCTTTACTATCACTTAGTCATAATCAAATTTGTACAATAAAAGTTCCATTAAAATTTTAATTCATGAAAACACTCTATAGGACGAAAAAACCTCTTAAAAGGTTCGTCTTTAGGTCGACTTCCGTAAAAGAAAAGTACAATCACGTCAATCGCGAAAAAATTCAATTGAAGTGAATTGAACATCAGTGATTTTCTGTTCAAATGCCAGTCAACATACAGCGTGAGGGCCGTGAGTGGCCCCATAGAGCATTGAGATGCACAAATATGAACGGATAATTTTTTAGCACGATGATGTTTCATGCAAAGTAAATTGGTCAGTAGAAGTAAGACAAAATAAAGAAGTGTTTTAATTGAAAGCATATCTGTGGAGGGGGGGGGGGGTTATATGCGAGTTAGTTACCGCTGCTTTCAACAATCCAAATTATTATATTAAGATCTAATATTATTCGGGACTTACGGACGAGTCTCTAGAAAATACCGAATCCAGTGCTACCGAATTAGAAAGTAAAATAAACAAATACTCCCCCCCCCCAATATATTTTGAAACATAACTTCTTTGGTATTTTCAATGAGGTGTACTCCTTTTTTAGTATTTCACTGAAAAGAATCGAAAAAACAACAAAATTGCCCCCTCATACGGATTTTGAAAAATACATTTGTCTCCCCTACATGTTCACGAATTGTCACCCTTGCAGCCAACTTGTTTTTCAAGAAAGCTTCAATTTCGTTCAACTGTAAGTCTTCCAACTCTCAGCAATCCGAATGTACTTCTGGTGTCAACCACCCCACTGTGAGTCCTCTATATTGGGGCTGCCAACTCGACACATTTTATGTCAAAAGGACACATTCGAATGTGCCAGGACGCTATGACATAAAAGGGCAAAAATATGACACATTTTAGAAATCTGGGACAAAAAAGGTACCCATTTTGTAAATTTATGACATAAAACGAAAACTGGATGTATTTTGGTGAAAAAAATGTAACTTTTTGCCTAATTAGTGCCTTTTCTCGGCATGTTCTTTTCCCGAGCATCCACATTTACCGGAGATGTCTGCTTAAGTAAATGATTTTCTTCAAAGTAGCCGATTTACATGTTTATATGAGTTCCACACTTTTACAAAATGTGGAACTCACATTTTGAGTTCCACACTCAAAATGTGTGACCATGGAAGCTTTACAGGCTTTAGAAAATGTGTGGCTTTATAGGCCATGGAGCCTTTGTGGGGATTTGTAGATTGTTATGTAATTATTTTATTGATATATGGAAAATAAAACTATCTATCTATCTATCATACTAAGTCATTGTGTATGAATGTTTTGTATGATTTTTTTTTTCATTATATTTGATGCACTGTTTATATAATTAGCAGAATAATCTTTCCCTATCTCACCCATTATAAAAACCCGGACCGAGGTGCGAGTGCTCCAGAGAACCTATAAACATAAGCGGCATTAGATCTTTTCACGGATAGACAAAGAATAATCACCTACGGAACAAGTACTGACAAAACCACTTGGCCGGCTCAACCAATAAGTGGACAATAAGTGCACAAATAAGTGTGAGGAGTTTCTTGTTCGCACCGAGAATGAAGAGCCAGAAATCATCTGCGGTAAACTTACTGGATAATTATATAAACTGTGATTTGATGTTAGCTGACCGTTTTGAAAGAGGTTTACAAAACGTCTTTTGGTCAATAATACAACTGGTAAAACAAAATAACCACTAGTTTTGAGATTTCACGATGGAGACATTTTTGCTAAAAATGACGCTTTTTTGAATGTTCAAGGGACACGCTGGCGACCCTGTTCCATATTCGAGTAGTAAGGTTTGGAAATCCCTGCCTTCAAATGTTAAGGATTTGCGTTCAATCACATAAATCTATTCGATATGTTCGTCTTTTTTTTTCACTAATTCAATCCTTTAGATTATTTTGATACTTTTTCCTCGGCCAGTTCAATCTGGTATATTAGAAATAATTTATTGTCAGTTAAATTATTGTGTCCTTTGTAGAATTATTCTTTTCTGAATAATTTTGTGTAATTGTTTTAATAATAGTAATTTATTTATAGCATACTTTTAAACAAAACAAATGGAGTGATTTACATTAAAAAGTAGATTACACTTATTTGTATTTCCCTACATTATACGCCTCTGAACCTTTTATGGAGGGAAATAAGAGTTTATGAATTCAAATAAAAAGATCCTGAATCTTCAAAATAAAGAGACATTTTCTATCTTTAAGTTAGTGCCATCGAAATTTTATGGTTGCCTTAAGTTTGATTTATATCCCTTTCTATGTAAAAAATAAGCATTTAATTAAATTCCGGCCTGCTGTTACACATATAAACAAAAGACTGGCCCTTCAAAAGACTGAGTTAGAGTTCCATGCCTTAAACAAACTTCCACAAAACAGGCGAATTGTATGCATAACAGAGGTTTAAAATGTAGGATGAAATGACATACTTTTACTGCTTTGTGGACAGCCAGTCATAAACTAAATTCCAGCATAATTTATCAAAGCGCGGAACAAAGGAGAATATTACTAAAAAAATAGGCACATGTAGTAAAGTTTTTAAAAGTTAATTAAGAAACTTTTTATTAATAATCAAGGCTTTGAAAGCGAAGTTGCTGTAATACCGTAACACGAGCTATAAAACTCGCAATTCCTTTCAATTTTATAATTTTGTCTTGATTCGAATTGCTTCTTTTACTTCACACAAGATACTGCTAAGAAGGGGCGTAATTTCGTCAAAATCATGGCAGGAAGCAAATTTGGAGCCGATTTTCCTAAGTCAAGTAAAAATGACCAAGTGAAAAATGAGCCAAATAGCACCATAAAGGCAAAAGTATACTAAAGAAAACTGATCTGTTTCTGCGAATGCTTGAAATACGTAGAACTAACTCAGTTCTGAAAAGATATTTGAAGATGCTAAATTTCAGGGGATAAACTGGGTCTGTGGGGCAGTTGCCCCCTGATCCTGAGATTACGGCCTGCTGCTAAGGTGTATGTAAGGGATTGCGAACAGAAATGGCACAATTGGACGTATTTTGTAATTTTTTTGGTAATTGATATAGAGTAAAACTGTTCTGATATTCAAAAAGGGTACTTTTCAATTAGCTGGTACCAACACGATATATTGTATATGGAAGATGCTTAAGAAACTAGTCAAACGGGTTTCTTTCAATAGAGAATTGGAGTGCAAACCGTGGTTTGTCATTGCGTTTATAATATTTACACTTTTGGTTTTTGGGGTTTAGGGGAAAAAAGGTACCTAGACTAGGTTAGGTTACGTATTTAATATATGCTATGCTTTATCCCCACCCCCCTAATGTGCAAATACATAGCCCAAATTTGTTTCTAAACTATTATATTTTCATCACATAATGTTTTATTTCATTAGCATTAACCAAATTTGACTTCTTGCGAGGGTTCCAGTTAATTGACAAGTACCATTTTGTTTGAGAACTGCACACAGAACAAACGGTGTTACATTGATAAAGAGTAAAATTGCAAAAGCACCTATGTTTACCTCATGTCCATCTTACGAGAATAAGGATCTCCGCAATATCCGTAACTTAAGACAAGAAAGATATAGAATACGAAGTTAAGACATTCCCGCGTTTGAAAGGTCATGGGCCACCTCGAACCATATGTGAAAAGAAAAACCAACAATGATTTATATTAGTCTAGGGATATCATGTGCTTTTCGAATATACTTTGGGAAAGGTTGACACATGTCGTAGCAACGAATTAATTCTTTCTCGTGTTTTGGCTAGTTATCAGATATAGGCTCGTATGTCGGTTGTGGAAAGTCAAAATATACTATTTGCAAAAAAAACCTTTGAGCAACTTTATTTTTATGTTTTGACGTTGCGTAGCAAGTGACAACAATGTGTTATGAACGAGGATAAATAAAAAACAGATGTTTGGCAATTCTGAAAATTTCACACATCTCTGTAACAGGATTAGTCAGATTTTTATTTTTGCAGGGAGGTATTTGAATTTTGGACTGCTCGTACTTCCTTCAACTTCTAAGTTTTATTAAAGCTGAATTAAAATAAAATTCATAGAAGAAAACTTGTTCTACACAAGTCACAGTGACAAAAAGTCATTCTCTAAAAATCTTTGATGAATCAATCTGGCACTTGAAATACATTCACTGGGCTCCAATAAGCCGTTAAGCCAGAATGAGTGCAGATGATGCTACTTATTGCATATGTTGTGCCCTAATGACGCCAGATTTCCCAAAGAAACTCTCCAGTGACGCCAAAAGGCATCCCTCACAGAGTAAGACCGAACAAAGAGTTTTAGCTTTAATTCTGTGTTGATGCGTGTTTATTTGTTTTTTCCCCAGGGGTGATCGTATCGAACCAGTGGTCCTAGAATATCGCGGTAGGTCTCATTCAACCGGAAATTAAAAGTTCTAGTGCCCTTCTGAAGTGACCAAAAAAATGGAAGTCAACTAGGCCCCCCTCCCACGCTCATTTTTTTCTCAAAGTCACCGGATCAAAATTTTGAGAGAGCTATTTTGTTCAGTATGGTCGAAAAATATAATAACTATGTCTTTGAGGATGACTTAATCCCCCACAGTCCCCGGAGGAAGGTCTGCAAGTTATGAACTTTGCCAATGTAACATATAGTAGGCTATTGGTTATTGATAAGTATACAGAAGTTATCAGGGGGGATTTTTTTCTGGTAGTTGGAGGGGGGGGGGGTCGGGGGTTACGTGGGAGGATTTTTCCATGGAGGAATTTTTCATGGGGGAAGGGACATTGCTATGAAGGGGGCACCGGATTTCCCTGCATTATTTAAAAAACGATCAGAAATTAAATGATAAAAAAACAACTTTTTCAACTGAAAGTAAGGAGCAATATCAAAATTTAAAGCGAACAGAAATTATTAAGTAATATACGTAATAAAAATATAAGAATATAGAAGTTCGTTACGTAAGTTAATCCGTAAGTTACGTCAGAACAAAATTTCGAGAAAGCCATTTAGCCAAAAAAAAAGTAAAATTAATATGCAAATTTCGTTGTAATTATTCATGTACGGTGAGCCAAAATCTAAGCTGCATTAATTAAAAAACATTCAGAAATTAAATAAAAAACTAGTTTTTTTTAACTGAAAGTAAGGAGCGACATTAAAACTTAAAACAAACAGAAATTATTCTGTACATGAAAAGGGCTGTCCCCTCCTCAACGCCTCGCTTTTTACGCTAAAGTTTGACTCTGTCTCACAACTTTATTTTTTAAAACAATAAAAAACTTTAGCGTAAAGAGTGAGGCGTTGAGGAGGGGACAGCCCCTTTCGTATACGGAATAATTTCTGTTCGTTTTAAGTCCTAATGTCGCTCCTTATTTTCAGTTAAAAAAAAACTAGTTTTTTTTTTATTTAATCTCACTAAGCAGCGGAAACCTGTTCATCAATATCGGCTTTGAGATTTGGATGTGGTCTTTGTTTCGTGTGTACCCAGATTCTACAAAAGTACCCCCAAATTATATATTTCCCATTTAGTATGTCACTTGTCTTGTCTCGCGCTAAGCTGAAAGAAACTAACGAAGAAACCGGTTTGTTCTCGAGTTTTACACAGCGTAAACTTGAGTGAGTGGCGCATAATACATAAGTAACAAAATTCCTCCCCCTCCGGAAATTAAAAAACTAAACTTAAATACTATTCTCAAACTTGGAAAGCCTTATTTTCCGCTGGGGTATTCTCTCCGGGGGGAGGGTAACGCCTAGAACCATTTTATTAGTTATTCTCTTCTCATGCACTTCCTTTTCAAATTATCGAAAACTTTCGGCCATTTCAAGACAAGATATCTTGCCCAAGACAAGATTTGATATCTCCTCAAAGCTTGTCCTTTGCCTGCTGATTTGACAAGTGTCAATCTCTTGTACTAATACCTCTAAAGACGTAGGTTATTTTATTATGATTAATAAAAAAAAAATTTCCACAAAATAAGTTTTTCAAAGATAAGTAAAGAACTCCATTAAACAAAAAATGAGCAAAAATAAAATCAAATAATCTACCAAGCGTGAAACTCCCACAAATCAGCATCGATAAATAAATAAAACCCAAAACGAACAGAAATTACAATAAACAACCGAGTCAAACTCAAAACGAACAGAAATTAACACAAGTTGGGCTCAAAACCCCTATGCCTTCCCAAGGCCAGAACATAATTTGCACTTTACTGAAAAAATACCATGAATGTGCATTGTCAGTTTAATATACATATACTGATATTTAGTAATCAAAATGTTAGTATTATTTGATTTATTAAAGTTATAAAAGTAAAAACATTTATATTTTTTTCAGTAAAGTGCAAATTTTGTCCTAGCCTTGGGAAGGCATAGGGGTTTTGAGCCCAACTTGTGTTAATTTCTGCTCGTTTTGGTTAAATTTTAAGAGCAGAAGCAGCCTCAAAAGTTTGAACATAATACCCTCAGTCGTTCTTGGGACACTGCTGAGATGCCTTATTGGGAATTAGCATTAACACAGTGCATTTTGATTTAATCTTATGGCAACATTTAGTTTGGAGCCCTTTTTGAAACTTTCTGTAACAACTTTCTATATAAACTTTATATGCCCCCAGGCCATAACTTACATCCCTTGCACTGAGGGCTCTGGGGGAGTTATCATCCTAAGAGACCTTATTTCAAGAACTTTCAACTACGTTGAACAAAACGGATATCTCAAAAGTTGATTGGATGTGTTTGGGAAAATGGCGGGCGTGAGAGGGGCGTTAGTCGCACTCCAATCACCTTCAACTATTAAAAAGGCACTAGCCCTTTCAATTCAACTTTCAACTACGTTGAATAGAATGGCTATCTAAAAATTTTGATTGGATGTGTTTGGGGGAAAGGTGGGCGTGAGGGGAGGGTTAGTTGCCCTAAAATCACTTTCGACTATTTAAAAGGGTACTATCCCTTTGAATTTCAAATCGAATGAGCCCTTTTTCAAGTTTCTACAACAAAGATTTCAATAAAAACCTTATATGCACCCAGGGCATAACTTATAATCCTTGCCCTGAGGGTTGTGGGGGAGTGTCCTCCTCAAAAATATATTTTCAATTTGGAAATCAACTACGCTGAACAAAATGGCTATCTCAAAATTTTGATTGGATGCGTTTGGGGGAATGATGGGCGTGGGGGGGGGGAGGCTAGCTGCCCTCCAATCACTTTCGACTATTAAAAAGGGCTAGCCCTTTGAATTTCCAATCGAATGGCCTTTTTTGAAGTTTCTACGACAACGCCTTCTATAAAAACCTTATATGCCCCCCAGAGCAACTTAAAACCATTCCCCCGAGGGTTGTGGGGGAGTGTCCTCCTCAAAAACATATTTTCTATCTGGAAATCAACTACACTGAACAAAATGGCTATTTCAAAATTTTAATTGGATGTGTTTGGGGGAATGATGGAAGTGTGGGGGGGCTAGTTGCCCTCCAATCACTTTCGACTATTAAAAAATAGAACTAGAACTCTCAATTTCCAATCGAAAGAGCCGCTTGCGAAGTTTCTACGACGACCCCTTCCATATGAAGTGCCCTGCTGTAAAGAAAAAAAAATAATAAATAGTACATTGTGCCAACATCATTCTTATATGCCCTCAGGGCACAACTTAAAACCCTTGCCCCGAGGGTTGTGGGGGAGTGTCCTCCTCAAAAGATAATATCTATCTGGAAATCAACTACGCTGAACAAAATGGCTATCTCAAAATTTTGATTGGATGTGTTTGGGGAAATGATGGGCGTGGGGGGGGGG
>JAQQPU010001664.1:31682-42083 GCA_029168905.1 Artemia sp. Kazakhstan ARC1039 | reverse complement strand
GGGGGGGGGGAGGCTAGCTGCCCTCCAATCACTTTCGACTATTAAAAAGGGCTAGCCCTTTGAATTTCCAATCGAATGGCCTTTTTTGAAGTTTCTACGACAACGCCTTCTATAAAAACCTTATATGCCCCCCAGAGCAACTTAAAACCATTCCCCCGAGGGTTGTGGGGGAGTGTCCTCCTCAAAAACATATTTTCTATCTGGAAATCAACTACACTGAACAAAATGGCTATTTCAAAATTTTAATTGGATGTGTTTGGGGGAATGATGGAAGTGTGGGGGGGCTAGTTGCCCTCCAATCACTTTCGACTATTAAAAAATAGAACTAGAACTCTCAATTTCCAATCGAAAGAGCCGCTTGCGACGTTTCTACGACGACCCCTTCCATATGAAGTGCCCTGCTGTAAAGAAAAAAAAATAATAAATAGTACATTGTGCCAACATCATTCTTATATGCCCTCAGGGCACAACTTAAAACCCTTGCCCCGAGGGTTGTGGGGGAGTGTCCTCCTCAAAAGATAATATCTATCTGGAAATCAACTACGCTGAACAAAATGGCTATCTCAAAATTTTGATTGGATGTGTTTGGGGAAATGATGGGCGTGGGGGGGGGGCTAGTTGCCCTCTAGTCACTTTCGAATATTAAAAAGGGCACTAGCCCTTTAAATTTCCAATCGAATGAGCCTTTTTTGAAGTTTCTACGACAACGTCTTCTATAAAAACCTAATATGCCCAAAGGGCATAACTTAAAACCCTTGCCCTGAGGGTTGTGGGGGAGTGTCCTCCTCAAAAACATAATTTCTATCTAGAAATCAACTACGCTGAACAAAATGGCTATATAAAAATTTTGATTGAATGTGTTTGGAGGAGTGATGGGCGTGGGGGGGGGCTAGTTGCCCTCCAATCACTTTCGACTATGAAAAAGGGCACTAGAACTATCAATTTCCAATCGAATGAGCCCCCTTTGAAGTTTCTACGACGACCCCTTCCATATGAAGTGCCTTGCTCTAAAGGAAAAAATAAATAAATAGTACATTGTGCCAACATCGTTCTTATATGCCAGTTTTTAAGGCCGTGACGTTGTCATCTGAAAGGCTGTCCCAATGAAAAAGCTACATTGGCCTTAACGGCCTGGGTGCTTTTGCAGGCATTTCACCCAAAAAAATTCCAGGTCTGAGACCTATTCGGACCTATTTTTTCTTCTTTTTTTTTACAAAGATACCGAGAGAAATTTCGATTATATGTTGAATTCGAAAGAGATGCGATCTTTAGAGGTCTTGCAATAAAGCATAAGTCCTTGTTTTGACTTGAGACATCACCTGACATATACCGGTGCTTCTTAATTGCCTCTAATACTTTTAAAACGCATTTTTGTGAAAATTCTGTGGTTAGTTCTCATATTTGGTGGGGAAGTCTCATATTCTCATTTGGATGATTCCCTGCCCACGCATTCAAAGGCTATGTTTCCTTTATAATATATATCATTGTTCTTTTTTGAATATGGTACGCCAGACCCCATAAGTTAAAGAGTATTTCAGGATTGTCTACGATTCAACACCCAAAATTTGCATCCAATATTTAATCAAAATATTTGAATTTTATATGAACATGTATACCAGTGGGCAAACACAGGGCAAAATTGAAAAACATAACTAAAAATATTTCCAAACAAGAAACATAGTTTACGTACTAAGTCAATTCCCACCAATAGAAAGCACTGATGTAACCAGGACAGGGCAAGATACACAAAACCAAGGGTACCGGTGACTAGAAAATCACTAGAAAAATACTTGGTACTTATATACATAATGGTACACCTTATCAATCAATCAATTTTATTCAATCAATAAACTCAACAAAATAAACTTCAATATAAACTCCCCCGTAAGGCTCTATGGCCAGAAAAAAAAAAACAGGGGAGAAACAAAAATGAAATAAATGCATAAAAGACAAAAACATTTTCAACATCACACATTCGCAACTCTAAGAGACTCAAAAAAAAAAAATAAAATAAAATCATAAGATACAATGATCCACATAAAAAAAAAACAACGAGGGACTACCAAGTAATCAATCATTTTCTTTTTTTCCTTTCTTCCTCTCCCCCTTTCTTATCTGTCTGTATTACGAGACAATTAATTAGCTTACGTCCAGAGAGGTGACGGGTGACAGAATACAATGGGCTTGTATAACTTGGGCTATATATTTGCACACTAGGGGGGGGGGGGGTAAAGTGTTTGGACAGCCTGAAGTTAGAAAAAAAATTCTCACTTCATAATATGCAGAATAATCATAGTTAACACATTTTGCAAGCAAACCTGCTATACTTAATCCCCCCCCCCCAAATGTGCAAATATTTAGCCCAAATTTGTTTTTAAATTATTATATTTTCATCATATTTTGGTGTATTTCATTAGGATTAACCTAACTTTACTTCTCGAGTGTCTACCATTATGTACACAAGTACCAAATACTCAGAAATGATTGAACTAGAGAAGAATTTTTATCACAAACCTAATAAAGTCAGTTCTTCATTCGGTTCAAAAAAAAAATTCTAAAAAAATGTTTCTATAAAAATGTTTATAAAAAAATGTTTATAAAAAAATAAGCAGCTGAGTCTTAGCGTTAAGTAAGGTTCGTATTGTAAAAGCTATTTTTCCATTCCTTTTGGAGTGACTGGAAATGTAACTTGTTTTAAAACTATAGAACCTTATAAATAGCGGTAATACAAAAAATTCCAGCAAACACAAGAACAAAATCACTAAGAATCGTTAAAGAAAAATTTTTCACTATGACTAAAACAAAATCACTAAAAGTAAACCATCAGGGTTGGCTACCCTGCAATCACATGTACAAACAGTACGCATTAAGCAACCAGTCCCAAAAGAAATGAAATCAAAGTTTAACTGTTAACCATATTTTAGAAAGGTTGTGTAATGTACACGTTCAAACAAAAAGTGAACAAATTTAATGGTAAAAATAAAAGATTGTTGCATTGTTCTTTCTCATAAGAAAGTTTTGGTCATTAATCCTGTTTTTCTTCCCGCCACAAATATTCTTATGACAGTATTGAAACCATTCAGACAAATTAATCCCTTCCTCTTAGCAGAGGCTTTTGACCCCATATAAGTAAAACTTTTCAATAGAACCGAAGTCGTTAAAAACTTTTTCGCAACAATAAATTCAGTGATCCGTGGCGAATTCGCCTTTTCGCCGGGAGCTTTTGTACGAAATAAAATCCAACTTTTATTACTTATTTAATGGATGTAAATCTCCCCTCGCCTCTGATAATAATCTAAGAATATAAATTGCACATGACATTTTAACTATTCAACATAAATCTATTTTGCAATTAATGCTCCCGTATGAATCTTGCTGCGAATCCAATAGCACAATTTTCCAAACCATTTACATGGATATAAAAATCATGTATGATTTTATGCAAATTTATATACCTCGGAGAAAAAGGTACTAAGGGTACTTCCTCAAAATAGTCTAAGAACCCGAAAAGAAACTTTCTAAAATGTGAAAACACAAGAAAATGAGCACACAAGACCCAGACCTGGAACTAAAATTGACTTATCAAGCAATACTCAAGACTTTCTTTTCGGTCCCTAGAAGGTCACTAGGATATCAAATTAGCCCCACACAATAAAAGCTTCTTAAAGTTCACTAGTAAAGTACTGAGCCCACGGTCATCAATATTAATGAAGTTATGAAGAAAGATGCTGGCGTTTCTAGAATTAATTAAAAAAACTTTTTCCACAAAATAAGTTTTTCAAATAAAAGTAACGAACTCCGTTAAACCAAAAATGAGAAAAAAATAAAATCAAATAATCTACCAAGCGTGAGACTACCACAAATCAATCGCGATAAATAAACGAAACCCAAAACGAACAGAAATTACAATAAATAACCGAGCCAAACTCAAAACGAGCAAAAATTAACATGAGTAGCGCTCAAAACCCCTATGCTTTCCCAAGGCCAGAACATAATTTGCACTTTACTGAAAAAAATACAAATGAATGGGAATTGTCAGTTTAATATACATATACTGATATTTAGTAACCAAAATATTAATATTATTTGATTTATTGAAGTTATGAAAGTAAAAATATTTATATTTTTTTCAGTAAAGTGCAAATTGTGTTCTGCAAATTATGGCTGTCTCAAAATTTTGATTGGATGTGTTTCGGGGAATGGTGGGCGTGGAGAGGGTGTTAGTTGCCTTCCGATCACTTTCGACTATTAAAAAGGGCAAGCCACTCCAATTTCCAATTGAATGAGCCCTTTCCGAAGTTTCTACGACAACTTTTTCGATACAAAGTGCCCGGTCTAAGAAAAAAAAAAAAAAACATTGTGCCAACATCGTTCTTATATGCGCCCAAGGCATAACTTAAAACCCTTGCCTTGAGGGCCGTTGGGGAGTGTCCTCCTCAAAAACATAATTTCTATCTGGAAATGAACTACGCTGAACAAAATGGCTATCTCAAAATTTTGATTGGATGTGTTTGGGGAAATGGTGGTCGTAAAAGGAGTGTTAGTTGCCTTCTAATCACTTTTGACTATTAAAAAGGGCACTAGCCGTACCAATTTCCAATCGAATGAGCCCTTTTCCAGGTTTCTACGACAACTCCTTCGATACGAAGTGCCCTGGTATGGAAAAAGAAAACTACGAAAAAATAAATAATACTACGAAAAAATTGCGCTGCCTATGATACATACTACACTGTCAGGAAGCACAAAAGACAAACACAAAACCAGCAAAATATACTAGATGACCACTTCAATGAAGTCTAGTTCCCTTCTGATTCGTCAATTTAGCCTTTCAGAAGCCAAACGAAACCAGGTGTACTTTTTATTTTGAGTTTAAATCATTAAAATGCTTAACCACTCATTAACTTCACGCAAAACATTTTTGCCATTTTAGCAATAGGCCTACATCATATTTGAAAAGTTACTTTGAATAAGACCACTCTAAAATGTCTTTAATTGTCCTTTAAATAACTTAATCTACAAATATTATACAACAAAGTGCATTAAACCAAACCATCATCGAATCTTCTATTTGAATTTTCTCTACTGCTTGTTTCACCGACTTGGTCAAATCCGTTCTTTGACGGTTCAGTTACTAGCCCACTTCTATGGGGTATGACATCTCTACTAATCATTTCTACTAAGAAAAATGATTCCATAACCTACCCGTTAACCCCTATAAGACATTTTCTACGTCAAGAAACTATATCTTTTGTAACGGGTCAATTTCGAAAAAACCATCAAACGCACCCACCCCAAATATGTCTTAGTTGGTAGTTATTTAGATCATCTCTGTACAAGGTGAGACTATTCTAACTAGGCATAGGATTGACCTACTCCATGAGATTAAAAAAATAAGGGGAGAAGAAACTGAGGTAAGCAACATATCTTTTGGGCTTAGCATGGGAGTACACTATCAAAGAGTACCTGGCACAATGTTATCTAATACCATATTCCAGTAGTAATTAGAAAACTCTAGACAAAGAGATGGACTAGAGAGAATCCGGGGCGTGCGATCTGTTTCTGTGGATGCTTGAATTATGTAAGCCTATCTTAGTTTTGTGGCGAATACACCTATGGTGAATACACGTATGGCAAATACACCAAAAGCTGAATCAAGGTAGAATACAGGTATTGATTTCAACGTTAAAAACTTCAGAGAGGGGGGGGATTCGGCAAAACAATAAAAACGGATGAAACATTGCCTAAGGTAATTAGAGGTACTCGTAGACAAAATCGAAAAAAAACACATGAGATTATAGGAGAACCAGACCCTCCCTTCCAATCAAGCATGACTAAGCATAATGAAGCAGGGACAGATCCAGGATTTTTTTTGGGAGAGGGTGCAAAATAGGTTGATCTGATAAACCTGCGTTAGGAAGAAGTTAATTTAACGCAAACTTGTGTTAATTTAGCAAATTACACTGCTTTAGACTACGTTAGGGGGGGCGGCCCCCTTCGCCCCTCCCCTGGATCCGCCACTGTAATGAAGATGAAAGAAAAAAAAAATATCAAGCCAACATTCGTTTTCCATTTTTCCGTTTTACGTTGCTGCTGAAACGTTACAAGAAGGCTTAGTTCTTAACAAACAAATTTATTCTGAAGCATGACAATCGCGTTGCACCGTCCGAACCACGTGAACGAAATTACCACCTAACGTCAATTTATTGAACAATAACATTGACCATTTATGGGCTATTTCTCTTATACAAAGAAGAGAACAACCCTAGTGAAATACGAGAAACTGTGAATAAAAAAGCACGTGTCTTCTAAAAAAAATGAGTAAGCTATTTTACAGACAATATCGCCTGAAGTCATCAACAATAAATCACTTTTAATAATTGTCCACAATCTTTATACACGAGATATACGACTCGGATTATTTTCCGAAACTCTGAAAACATTGCAAATATAACGTTTTCCCTTGTATCTCCCCATTTGTCTTTCTTCCCTAAGGCAATTTGAGTTTCAAAACTGCTGAAATACAATGGTGAACGACAGTTATAAAAAAAACGGCAGACATACAGGGCCATTTCATGCAAAAGTCATGTAAGAGGAAAAAAAGGACTGAATAATTTGACGATTCACCAGAAAAAAGGTTAATGACCTCATTCTCTTAACGTCTCGAACAGAAAAACTGCAAGCTTTTCCCAATTGGAAAATTCTTTGCAAGTAGAAGCTAAGCCAAGTCGCAGATCAACTGGTACAAAGGGAGTTTTAAAAAAATGAATGACCTCTTCATATTTCTTAAAATAAATTCTTCAAGTAGTGATAGGAACATACAGATAATACAATCTGGTACTTCCATATTACATGGTACATACTCGAGAATGTGGATGAGACAATAACCGGTTTTCACGGTGTAAATTAGGTATTTAATACAATGCGTTCTGTGCGGCCCCGGTAAATATTTACCAAATCATATTATTGAGTTATGACTAAAGTGAATATACCAATCGATACCCTTTTTTATGTCTTTACGAATATAATAATCATTTTTGTGGGAAATGGATTTTAGCCCCTATATATACCAATTCAGGGTATATATTTGCACATTAGGGGGGTGGGGTAATTTTATTTCTGATGTAAATGAGAGGTAAGTAACTTTCCCCTCACCCCCCTAATGTGCAAATATATACCCTGAATTGGTATATATAGGAGTGGGGGCTAAAATTCATTTCCGAAAAAAATGATTATTATATTCGTAAAGAGCATAAAAAAGGCATCGAGTGGTATATTCACTTTAGTCGTAACTCAATAATATGATTTGGTAAATATTTACCACGGCCCCCCCACCCTAATTCTTTGTTGTAGGTTTCATCAATTACTTAAGTACTGTATTTTAACCCTATTTTGTTTTAGTTCATTAGCATTCACCAAACTTCACTTCTCAAGTGTGTACCATATAGTACGGAAGTGCCATAAAAAATATCGTTCACCTCAAAATAGGATTGCAGGATATTAATGAAGGATATATAGATGCCTTTTACTCAATCGCGCGTGCGGTGGGAGGAGGGCTTACAAACTACATCGGATGAATCTATAAGGGTACCCGTGAATAAAAAGAAAGGTAAATGGAATGACTTAGAAATAAAGTAATTCTAATATAATTGAAGTGATGGTAGCCTAAGATCTTTTTTTTAACAAAAATATTATTTTTTTACAAATCCACTTAAAATCAGCCAATTAAGATGCTTAAGCTTTTTACTTTGCGGAAAACTCATATTTTTTTGGTCTACAATCGATTTACACATCTGTCACCAGACACAAGTTAACTTTTAATTTAACAAAAAATCACAGTCGCATTTCATTACTACGTTGAAACACTTTCTTGGTTTGTTTCCCCAGGAATGGTCGGAGTCAGCGACGACGGAAAATCCCAAAACAAAGAAACAGTGACTAGAAAATTATGCTTCTAAGGGAAAAAATATTCTCCTAATTCACTTTTGTCATCTCTTTTTTAAGCAGCTTGGGGTGTAATCCCGGATATTTTTGTATAATACGCACCTGATGCTAGGAGAATTAAACAAACACCCTAAGGAAAGGAGGAAAAGGGATACGAGATAGGTCAAACCAGGGTGTATTGATTTTTAGAGCAAGGGGCTATAAACTACAATTTCATTAAGTGATATGTTAACAGCAAACTGACATTTTTTTTTATTGTACCACTGTGGCTGAGGAATTAGAGATCATATCTATTGTGTAATTGCATCTTTTGTTTGTCTTTTTCTTTTTTCTCAAAGAGATGGTAATAAACAAATTTTAGGTTTTATGTAGTGGACAAGAACATATATTTTGGCCCGAGGAGAATGTTAGGAGGAGCGTGGGTCCTACACAGATCAGAGTCATTATTTAATTAAAATATAACTTTAAAAGCATAGGCTATATAGGAGAGGTTTGATGAAAAAAAGAAAAAAAAAGCAGAAGCAGCAATGACATTCATCTAGGGTGGGGTTAGCTAAAAAACCTCTTTTGGAATAAAAAAAAGACCATTTCTCGATTCGATGTTTTTTGTCAACAGGGTAACCACCAGGGGCGCAAATCGAAGGCGGGGGTCAGCCTAACTTTTTGACCATATTTTTTTTTGGTATTTTCGCAGTTAATTTTTTGTATTACATTAAAAAAATTAAAAATACTCCCCCCTCCCCAAAAAAAACATTTCGAGAATTGATTTTTTTGAAAATTCATTAAAAAAAAAAATAGTTGTCCACCTCCCCTAAACTTTCACGAATTGGCGCTACTGTTAGCAAGTAAGGTTGACTCATCAAAATCTCAAAATTATATGCACACATATTCTATCCAAACATACCCTAGCTAGTTAAAAATCTTCCCCCAGACAGTTATAGCACACAGATATAGGTTAAAAATTTTGTGTTTCAGACACATGGTCAAAATTCTAAGTTACAATTTTGGACCTGTGAACACATCATTCGAAGAATAAGAACCTGAACTATTCGGTTACGAAGTCAGTTCACTTTAAAAGCAATAGAAGAAGAAACAATCAATCTTTTCCTTTTTTCTTTTTTTTTTAACTAGACTGACCCTCGTGAACTAGTCTATCAGAATAAGAAATAAACTTATGATTATACAGGCACTAAACTTAAAATTGCTGCCTGCAGTAGGTAAGACTCAACTGCCATTCTTGCGAAAACTGTCGTCTAAATAATAATAATAAAAGCAACTATTTATGTTTGCCTGCTCTTTTTACAGCAGGGATAAGTTAAGTTTGTGCGCGAACCAACTTTGCCTTTAATACTCGCTTTAAAGAAAGTGTCTCATAAAATTAAATTGGATTTTTCAGACTAGGGCTACCATCTACACTGTACTTGTGCTATTTTTAGTACCCTTTCCTCAAAAACAGAGACTTAAATAAATACCTTACAAGCAAATCAGTACTTTTACTAACTGAGGGGGGGGGGTCAAAAATATGATAAAGATAATAATAATCCCACGTTTGGCCTCAAGCATTGTTTGGCAATGATGTTTCTAAATTATCTGATATCTATTCGGGCAATAATTCTTTAGACACTGTTATGGGATTTTATAGTCGTATTGGGAAGAATAACTATTCGCAGAAAATAGAACAAAAATGTCCAAAATGAAGACTAAAAAATTAATGGACAAATAAAACACTAAGAAAACTGAATGATAATTACAGCCTTAGAGGGGTTAATAGCGTAATGATTTACAAATTACGATGCAATCCATGCAGGCATTCAAGTTCTTGTTAAATATAAGCAATATACTCATAAATCAAAATAAAGCCAAACCAGATCCAATTCTAAAAATAGCTAAGCACAGTAAAAAGGAGATGTATACTTTTCAAAATTTTACTCAGAGGCACTCATTCACGAAAATATTTGAAGGGTGGAGAGGTTTAGCTTTTTTGGATTCTTTTTCCAATGAAAATACCAATAAAGGTTATTTTAACAGAAAATGCCAAAACAAGGCATTTTGTAAATTTAGGGGCGGGGGGGGGGTGAGAGGAAAAAATCCCCATCCTTTTGGCGTCACTGACTCTACCATGAGTTTTTACAGCTATATTACTAATTCTTATAATTACTAATTTTACCATAGCTATGTAACTGAATTATTCCAAATGGTTAGTTATGTTAATGAATTTCAATACATATTTTATTTTAAAAATGTTTAGTACTTAAGCTCATGGTCGAATTATCTTCCAATTCCCTCGTTTTCTTCATTCAAACCCAAACTAACGATAATGAATGCTTAAATTTTGGGCAAAATAACCGGAAAGCAAAATCTCTGCAGATTATAAGGTTAAGGTAAGAAAATGGAAGTAACCAAGACCGCTTCTAAATCTACAGTCTATCTACATTCTTTCTTGTGCTTCTTTTGTTTTTC
>JAQQPU010001664.1:11464-26682 GCA_029168905.1 Artemia sp. Kazakhstan ARC1039 | reverse complement strand
AAAAAAAATACCCTTTGAACTCCCCCTCCATTTTTGTGAATTGACGCTGCTGGTAACGTCAGAAGCGGTGTTTAGAGCTGGCCTCTAAACATTTCTTTCGAGAATAGCAAAATGATAAAAGTTTCGGATACGTGTTTTTCATGACTTCTTTTTTTAAGGCATATTTTGTGGAAATAAGGACCTAAAATTTTTCCATCCGAAAACCGAATCGTTACTATATATTATTTCTAATTGACTTGAATCAAATTTGGCAATGCTCATGCAAATTGAGGTTGAGCTACGAAGCATATGAAGTTGCCCTGTTATGGTATTTTCTTTACAAATATGAAAAGCATACATCTCCCAGAAGAAACAACAAATATAACTACACAAAACAAGAAATATATTTAAAACCGTATATTAAAAATCTGTTTTCTTATTTAAGAGCAATTGGATACTAACTTACCAGTTATGTGGTATAATTCTCTTTCATAGTATCTTTAAGAGTTTAAAACATTCATGTTGATACACTTCAATAACTTATGTTTTTAATACTATATTTTGCGCGGCTATATACAATAAAAAACTTAAAATTTAGATTTTTCCGCTATAATTGATATAACAGTTATATTAAAATAGGATAAAAGTAAAAGTTTTATTTCAATTCACACCACCGACCAAAACAAGTCCGATTTACAAGTTCGATTCAAGTCCGATTCAAGTCCGGCTAAAACAAGTCCGATTAAAGAAGGCAAATGGTTTAATTACATTCACATCTCTGATTAAAGCCATAATAATGCTCGATAATTATATTAAATAGGAAGTCTTATCGATCTAACTTTACTGCCTAGAAGAAATCTCAGGCAATGTGAAACAAAAATAGATATATTGTCATAATACTAGCTAAAAAATAGGCACCGGCTTAAAAGCTAAATCAATTTTCAGAATAATCACTGCAATATAATTTTTTTAATTTACTATTATACAAGTAAAGAAACAAAAAGCTTTAAGCTCTGGGTAGAAATGTACAAACTTAAGTCCTCTTTTTCTTTTCATTGAAGTTTCTATCGATTAACCCTTGCCGCTCACCAATCAAAATAGGCTAACTACTGATGTTAGGAAAGCAGTCAAAATTACATATAAAAGCTTTATTTTAAGTTTAAGTAACTCTTAATTTTTGAGTGATTTAAATAAAATGTTGAATAAGCTAACAGTAAGCATACGTTCCTACCAGTTTATCACGAGGCCATATTCACTTTCAACAAATTTTATGTACCACAGCGGAGTCATGTCTCCAGAACTATCCCGAGGCGACGATAAAACTTAGGCAAAAACTCTCAACAATAGCGGAGCCCTCCAAACAATAAAACTACCTGTCATGAATAAATTTGCCTGTTTCAAAGATCTTCTTGAATGAAGGGTCTTCCAGTCCTTAATCTACAGCACAGACAAAACTTAAGTAATAATGGTTTAATTGAAATAATTTAAGGCCCTCAAAGAAGAGGAACAACTAAGAAAACAAACAAAAAGTACCATATACTTTTAGTCTGTGTTTTTCAGTTACCCCTTCTCTTTGAGGGCCTTAAATTATTTCAATTAAACTATACCATCGTTCCCAAAACGAAAGAGTGCATTCATGTCTTTACAATGTTGCAGGAAAGTTTATAGGATTGTCTTTTAGTTGATTTAAGGACAGCACCAAATTTTTATCAGTGTTGCTACGCTGGAGCGCGAAAATAAATAACCAACACTACACTGTTACGTTTGACACCGCGTTTAGTCCGTAAAAATCGAAAAATTAACAACACATTGATTCCCAAAGACCTTCAAGCTAAAACTAAACATTCTTGAACTATCTCATCTCATGTGTTCTTAGCTCTTTTTTGCCACACATGACTATTAAAAACTACAGAATTTCGTATGATGTTCTTTTTCACTAAAAATTACATTTTCAATTTTTTCTATTTTTCTTAAGATATAAATGGCAGTGTAAGTTGTCTGTTAACCAACTCAAATAGTCAAATCTCATTTTAACTGCCGGTGGTTCTCTAAGTTTTCTGGCATGATTAGTTTTTATTAAGGAATTTAACTAGGAAACAAATATATAAACCAAGCGTTCTTTGCAGAAGTTAAGGAGACATTTGGTCTAGAATATTATTTCAATTTAAAGTTTGATCTTGCAAAGCTACAGGTTTGGTTCCAAATCCGGTCAAATTATCTTCCTTTCTAGAAAACTTCTGAAGCAGATTGGGCCAGTTTCAGATCCAAGCGTATTTTGTTTCATTGTGAGAATCAGATGGAAAGATTTTGCAAAATAGTTCATGCCAAAGTCAGTGTCTTTCTCACGTAAGAGAAAGCCTGTTTCGGGATACTGAACTTGAATTTCCATTTGGCAAATAGAGGATTCATCGCCGATATTTGTAAGCTTACAAGCAGAGGAGTCAATTCCTGAAGACTGCAGGGAACAACTCCGTGCCGAAATAAAGATGAAGGCAAAACGCGTTGGGTTCCAAATCAAAGCCAACAATACTAGATCAAACTTACTACTTCAGAGCAAGTGCGGTGATGAAATCAAGTGCGGAGTTGAAACAAGAGGTCAAATTTAAATAACTGGGAAGCCTAATGAAACACTGACTCATTGCAGAAAGAAATAGCGTTCCGTTTAGATCAAGCAAAAAGAGCTTTCCACAGGATGATGAAATCTGGCGATCAGCAGTCTTCTCACTTCATGTCAAAATTAGACTCTTAAATAGCAATGCTCCGTCAATTCTAACGTATCCAGCAGAACCATGGCATATTAACAGAGAGAAAAAGCGTCGACCTTTAAAAATTCTTGTCTCTGAAGAATTTTTAACATACACTGGACATATGGAGTCTCAAATGTTGAGATCCAAAACTGACCAACCAGCTTCTTATTATGTATATTATTCGCCAATATCAATGGCAATATCTGGGCAATGTCTTGAGAATAGGGGACCTTTAGAACTCCTAATGCAACCATTCAGTGGCAACTTACAGGACCAAGAAAGATATGTCGTCTCAACAGCACCGTACAAAACAGGTGCCAGTCAGATCTCGTTCTCTTGAAATGTTCCTGCAACCCGAGTGGAAAGATGTACTGGAGGCAGATGGATACTGCGACGACTGGAGACTCCTTGTTGATGCCACAGGGGGATCTGGTAATCTGGTAATCAAAGCTTGTCTCCCCTGTCCATTTGTAGTAAATACGCCTCTGCCAGAGGGACCAGTGGACAAAGACCCACTAGGTAAACTATTTCCAAGTTCTTACTCGTTTGCGGGAAAAAAAGTATGAGATACATCCTTCGTTTTGGGCTCGAAACTTTATTGCAAAAGAAAAATTGAACTCCATTTTTCATGTTTTTCTTTGATAGCTATGCTAGTATTTATAACGGACCTATTCAAAACGGATCCTATTCAGTGATAAACGAATTGTAAAGGTTATTTTTTTCGCTGACGATTCAAATTGAGTTATTATTTTAATTGAAAATCATTAAAGTTAGATTACTAATGACCGCTAGTCTCAAATTAGATAGTCAACTTAATAAGATAAAAAAACTACTGGACGTGAAAACCCCAAAAGCGCTTAAAACTTAAAGTTGAATAATTGTGCGTAAATTGGTCAGTGTCCATTTTGTTTTTTTTCTTTTTCCCGTACTCCTCTTAGTACGTTATTGTTATGTACAGAGGGTAAAAATAAATTATTATTACTGTTTTGTTTATTATGTACAGACGCATTAAAAAACCATAATGAAAAAAAAAACGGAAATTAGAAAAACGAAACAGATTGTTCTGACACCGTCATAAATAATTTCAAAAATATTATCAAATGTGATTTTTGTGGGAAAATGTACCAAAAACCCTTTAAAGACACCCACATGATTAATTTTGAAAATCTAATCTGGGTTATTAAATTTTTTCTTTTCACAATCTGTCAATAGAAAGCAAGAATCTAAATTATCAGGGTTGCAGCTGTAGGTAGCAACCTAGTAAGAGACGATCAGGTCTCATACTAAGAAATAAAACAGCCAATAACCTTTAAAAATAGTGACAGATCAAAACAAGAAGTACACTATTAGAACCGCCTTGTCCAAAACCCCTATAAAAGAAGTCAACAAAAAAGACTCCGAGTACCCGAAACGACCTTATTCCAGCTCAGTACTGCCATGCGGAGTACTTCATTTACAACTATCTTTTTCTTACTATCGTCACTAGTAAAATAATTTTTGCAATTAATAACTTTTAATTTTTACAAATTTTACTATTGACAATAGCTTTTAAAATTAGTAAAATAACTTTTACAACTAATTCACGGTTCCAGAAGCATACTTTAAGTCTAAAACATTAATTTACAATGCCATTCCATCACTTAACAATTACATTAGCATTACAGTTAATCATAATTAACTATAATAATTAGTCGATAATTACAAATCCATTAATTTATAGTTAATTTTACAATTTCTGATGATGGTGACGAAAAAGGCAGGGGGAAAGGCTATTCAAACCAATCCGCTGCTAGCAGAAACTGTCTAGGGCAAATTACCCCTATCCCTTAACAACGCAAAATTGGAAAGGGCCCGTACTAAAACTTTAGAGAAACTCTCACAAATTTCAAAAAATTCTTGCAGCAAAATATGTTGGCCGAATTCTTCGTGGTATTTACTAAAATAACTATAAGCGTTCGCCAACACTCCCGCATCAAAATCGAATTCACTTACGAATACCTCATTTTACAGATTAAATTAGAGCCACTAGCCTTCACGAAATGTTAAAAATTTAATTATCAAATATTCTCAGAGTCAAATCCATATGCGGAAATTATCCTTACCGTCAAGTATAGAAACCATCTGTTATACCGATTCACGGAATGATGATATTTCCAGAAAAGCAAGTTCCACAAAACAATCAACGGCGGTGATTGACAAATAATTAAAGATCCGCTAGTCGCTGTTTATATCTGATTCCCTGTAAGATAATGAATTAGAAAATTAGAAAAACAGACGGGTTGTTTTCAGATGTACTGAGTTTAAATTAAAATCTTATTTAGGCTGTAAATCCAAAGCACAGGAGAGGGGAGCGATGCAAAGGGAGAACAGCGATCCCAGACTGGTATATGTACTTTTTTCTTACCCCCTTCCTTAACCCAAAGGAAATCCTCTGACTTGGAAAAAAAATACGCGAATTATATTGATGACATAAGAAATTATCTATTTTGGGAGCGGGCCCGGGCTCCCTGGATCCAGAGCTACCAGCTTGAATGAGAAAGAAGTCATATCTATTTGGAAAATGCTTTTACATTACTAGATTAGGCGATATCTCGGCGTTAGGCTTTGTGTATCAAATTGAAACTAATTTCAACATTTAGGAGGGGAATACAGAGAGGATTATTGGACGTTCAACTATGACTTGGAGGGGGGGGGGAATAGAGCTAAATAAAAAAATGCTATATGCATTTAGGTTATCAAAACACCATATCCCACTATATTTCAGAAACAGCTCGGGCATTTGGGGAGACGTAGTCCAAACTTTCAGGTATTGCAGGAGAAGGAAGGGGGAGGGGAGGACACTTAAATATTACGTTAGATAGAAAATGCTATTGCACTTTAAGCCCCTATCAGAATTCGAAATTATGGCACTTGTCTAGAATCCAGGTACACACGCGAGAAGAACCGCACATAGAATGTCAAAGATCCTAATGAAAAATAAGTTTCCGCTGCATAGTGAGGCATTGCTCACTCTGTGAAAGATATTTAAACTTTAGTTTTTGGGGTTAAAGGGGCAAAAAAAGGTGCCTAGGTTAGATTAGGTTACGTATTTAATATATGCTATGCTTTACCCCCAGCCCCCCTAATGTGCAAATATATAGCCCAAATTTGTTCATAAACTATTATATTTTCGGCACTGGTGCATTATGCGGGCACCACAATAGACTGTATCAAGGAAAACAGTCACGAGACCCGTCAAACGGGTTATTTGCAAGATACCGCTATAGATAAATGAATGCAAAGCCGTGGTTTCTCAATGAGTTACAATATTTCAACGATTGTTTTTTGGGGTTTAGGGGGGGGGGTACCTAGGTTAGGTTACGTATTTAATATATGTTATCCTTTATCCCCTACCCTCCCCCCTCCTAATGCGCAAATATATAGCCCAAATTTCTTTCTAAACTTTCATATATTCATCCTATTTTATTTCATTAGTATTAACCAAACTTGACTTCTTCGCGGAGCCCACATAATGCAGCAGTACCATGTTTTCATCCTATTTTGTTTTATTTCATTAGCATTAACGAAACTTCACTTCTCACGTGTGTACCGGATTCTGGACAAGTACCAAAATTATTCACTTCTTGATAGCGAGGCACATCAGAAGACATTTTGTCCTGCCAGGTTACTAATACAGTCTTTCTGCAATACCCACTGCAACAGCTAACAGCTAACAGCAACAGCTAATGGGATCAACCTGAAACTATCTTGTCTGTTTTTCTGCTTCTTGATTTTGTCATCATTGATTCAATTTAAGGATACACAGTAAAAACAAGTGACACATGGCAAAATGCATGGGACATTAGGGGGCTAGGGGTAAAGTATAGAAGAAGTTAAAACTTTTTCCTCAAAATTTATTTAGTTGGTCTAACTTTGACCAATTTTCAACTACGTTATGATGCCAGCTTAAGACAACTAACCGTCATATTCGAATATTTTAAAAGCGGGTTATGTAATCAAACAATCAGCATATGATGAAAAATATACACATAATAGAATATTACTGTCCTAGAGGTAAAAAAAAGGAAGAAAAACAAACAAAAGCATATAGGAAATTGGGAAATTCAAAAAAAAAAGTTAATTTGCATTATCAACATATAGAAAAATAATTTCAATTATTACTTTTAAGGTATTTTGCCACAAGGCCTTCAAAAATCGCGTACATGATTTTGTTTTTCATGGAATCCCCGGGATTATTAGAAAAACGATCAGAAATTAAATAAAAAAAAAGTTTTTTTTCACTTAAGTTTTATTATCTCTCCTTGCTTTCAGTTGAAAAGACTTGTCTTATTTTATCTATTGACGTTAATAAATCCAAACTGCTTAAAACTTTAGGAATGAATATTGATATATATTAAACTTTCAATCTAAATTCATTCTTTCTTTTCAGTAATTCTTTCTTTTCAGTTATTGATGTGATTTCCTTTCTTTTTTTTTGTTGGTGTTACGACAAATACAAACAAATAGCTTGAAAAATTGTTTTCTATAAAGCGCAAATGAAGTTCTGGTCTTTACAAGGCACACAGGGCATTAACCCTTCTTGTGTTTATTGTAATTTCTGTTCGTTGTTAGTTTGACTTGGCTTTTTGTTGTAAAGACAATAAAAAGACCCAATACTTCAAATAAAAATCGTTTTCAGTAAAGCCTAAACAGGCATTGCAAGATTGATGGCGAGCGGATGAAAAAAGAGCACAGTGATTCTGGTTGCCTTTCTATCACATTTCTGATCAGTGAAAGATTATTTCAATAAAATTGTTAGTCTCGTGTTATTTTGTTGTTGTTTTTCGCCAGTTCAATCTTTTAGACTTTCTCATATTTTTTTTCTCGCCAGTCCCATGTAGTGTATGACAAATACTCTAGCGTTTGTTAAATAATTAATTAAAAAAACTTTTTCCACAAAATAAGTTTTTCAAAGAAAAGTAAAGAAATCCATTAAACAAAAAATGAGCAAAAATAAAATAAAATAATCTACCAAGCGTGAAATTACCACAAATCAGCATCGATAAATAAATGAAACCCAAAACGAACAGAAATTACAATAAATAACCGAGTCAAACTCAAAACTAGCAGAAATTTTAACGTAAGTTGGGCTCAAAACCCCTATGCCTACCCAAGGCCAGAAAATAATTTGCACTTTACTGAAAAAAATATAAATGTTTTTACTTTTATAACTTTAATGAATCAAATAATATTAACATTTGATTACTAAATATCAATATATGTATAGATAGATATATAGATCGTGTATTTCCAAAGCCCAAGAGCCATATACACACAAAAATTTATGAAAAATAAAGAAATCACAACAGAACAAATTACGAAACACACATTAACATGATACATAGCAAAAAATACCTTACGGTAATTTATCGAGAAAATAAATGTAATTCCATAAAGTTAACAATGATTAATTGTAAAAACTTTTCCTTCTTTCTAAACCCTTCTCTATGTACGCACCAATACGAAATATTGTGGTTGGATTACTAATTTATAAAATACCAGGAAGCAGCAAAACAATCCCATGTAAGTAATTGTCCCTTAAATCAGAGAGCACCGGGCACTTTCGGAGAAAATGGTCCAAATCTTCGTCCTCATCTCTACAAAGAGGACACACATACCAACCATCAGGATGTACTATCCCCCTGTCGAACACCATTTGCCTGCTCTGGATTGGAAGGCAATTCGCCCTAAGCTGAATCCATCGACATAAAATCATAGCCGGAAAATAAATTTAAAATAAATTTCCTCTCCAAAACTAGGTTTAACCTGATTATAATGATTCAATGTAGCGCAATTTAAAACCAGCCCTTGCCAATACTGAATTTCTTGACCCTCTAAGATAAATCGTACATGGCTTACTAAATTTGGTGGTAGATCACGGGATCTAAGACCGTCATTCCATAAGTACGGCATTCCCACTCTTTCTAGTAATGATCTAATTTGGGATGGTCACGACATTTTCGAACCGCAACTCAGCATCTGATAATAAGCTGCTCTTACTAGTCTATCTTCATTGCACTTAATGAGCTTCAACCAAAATCTAAGCATCAAAATAGACCAACGTAGTTTTAACGAAAATAGGCCCATATCACCTTTCAGAATCTGTGAATGACTTGTCTGATGTAATCCAAACAGTCTTTTATAATACTGGAGCTGGAGGGACTCCAACTTCTATGCCGCTTCTCCGCCCCAAATCTCTGTTCCATATTCTATTATTGGTAAAATTTTTGTATTAAATATTCTTTTATACATTTTTATGTTTTTAATTCCCATTATAATCGGATTTCTAAAAATTGCAGACATGGCCACTTTGCCTCTATTAATTATTTCATCAACATGACTCTTTAAACTTCCATTTTCCGATAAAACAAATCCTAAATATTTTATTCTTTTACTTACTTTCAGTTCCTTATTATTAATTTTAAATCTATAATTATCTTCGCCACTTGCTTTCCTTTTTAAAAAAAATAACAACTTCACTCTTTTCAACATTCAGCCTTAATTTTTTCATCTGCAAATATTCTTCTATAAGACACAGATGCGTCTGCAGATCTTGCGGTGTACTAGCCACCAAAGCACTATCATCTGCAAATAATAAAAGTGATAGTTTATGGGTACCTAGAATAACTTTCGGAGCCCATCTATTCTCTAGAAAATCAAGAACATCATTTATAAAAATATGTATATTACTGTCTATATAGTCTTAGTGTCTATAGTATATCAGTGTATATTAAACTGACAATGCACATTCATTGGTAATTTTTTTTTTCTGTATAAACCTTATATGCCCCCAGGGCGTAACTTACAACCCTTGAACTGAGGGCTCTGAGGGGGTTATCATCCTAAAAGACCTAATTTCCAGAACTTTCGACTACGTTGAACAAAATGGATATCTCAAAATTTTGATTGGATGTGTTAGGGAAATGGTGGGCGTGAGAGGGGGGTTAGTAGCCCTTTAATCACTGTTGACTATTAAAAGGGCACCAGCCCTTTCAATTTCCAATTGAATGAGCCCTTTTTGAAGTTTTTAAAACATCGTTTTCTATAAAAACCTTATATGCCCCCAGGGCATAACTTAAAACCCATGCCCTGAGGGCTGTGGGGGAGTGTCCTCCTCAAAAACGAAATTTCTATCTGTAAATCAACTACGCGGAACAAAATGACTATCTAAAAATTTTGATTTGATGTGTTTGGGGAAAAAGCGGGCGTGAGAGGGGGGTTGGTTACCCTCAAATCACTTTCGACCATTAAAAAGGGCACTAGCCCTTTGAATTTCCAGTCGAATGAGCCTTTTTTCTAGTTTCTACGACAAATATTTCAATAAAACCTTATATGCCCCCCGGGCATAACTTATAAACCTTGCCCTGAAGACTGTGGGGGGAGTGTCCTACTCAAAGGTATAATTTCCTGAACTTTGAATGTCGTGGAACCAATTGGCTATCTAAAAATTTTATAGGATGTGTTTGGGGAAATGGTGGGCGTGAAAGGGGCCTTAGTTGCATTCCGATCACTTTCGACTATTAAAAAGGGCACTAGCCATTTCAATTCCAATCGAATGAGCCCTTTTTGAAGTTTCTATGACAACACGTTCTATAAAAACCTCATATGCCCCTAGGGCATAACTTACAACCCTTGCCCTGAGAGCTGTGGGAGGGTTGTCATCATCAAAAACCTAATTTCCAGAACTTTCAACTACGTTGAACAAAATGGCCATCTTAAAATTTTGATTGGATGTGTTTGGAGAAAAGGTGGGCGTGAGAGGGAGGTTAGTTAACCTCCCATCCCTTTCCACTATTAAAAAGGGCACTAGCCCTTTGAATTTTCAATCGAACGAGCCTTTTTTGAAGTTTCTACGACAACGCTTTCTATAAAAACCTTACATGCTCCCAGGGCATAATTTACAACACTTGCTATGAGGGTTGCGGGGGAGTGTCCTCCTCAAAAACATAATTTCTATCTGGAAATCAACTACGCTGAACAAAATGGCTATCTCAAAATTTTGATTGGATGTGTTTCGGGAAATGGTGGGTGTGGAAGGGGTGTTAGTCGCCTTCCAATGACTTTCGACTATTAAAAAACACACAAGTCTCTCAAATTTCCAAATAAATGAGCCCCTTTCGAAGTTTTTACGACAACCTCTTCAATGCGAAGTGCCCTGCTCTAACGGAATAAAATAATAAATAATACATTGTGCCAACATCGTTCTTATATGCCCTCAGGGCATAACTTAAAACCCTTACCCTGAGGGTTGTGGGGGAGTGTCCTTCTCAAAAATATACTTTCTATCTGGAAATCAATTACGCTGCACAAAATGGCTATCTCAAAAGTTTGAGTGGACGTGTTTGGGGGAATGATGGGCGTGGGGGGCTAGTTGCCCACCAATCACTTTCGACTATTAAAAAGGGCACTAGTCACTCCAATTTCCAATCGAATAAGCCCTTTTCGAAGTTTCTACGACAACTCCTTGGATACGAACTGCCCTTGTATGGAAAAACCAAAAAATAAATAATACATTGGGCAAACATCGTTCTTTACTTAGGCAGCGCGATTGCGCTACCTATGATTGAGTTTTTGTGCGGCTGTTCTTTTCTCTTCACAGCAACTTTTTGTGTAATTAATATTTCGGTTCCCCTACGTTGCAAGCAATTGAACCTTCTATTGGGGGGTTTTCTTTTTATGTGTTTAAATATAGAAATCTTGAAAGACAAACACTAAATTGTCGGTTTTCCTTTACTACAAACAGAAAAGAAATTCAATATTTTTCTTTCACATTGTAATGTCGTGAAATACAATATGAAAGAAATACACAATGAAAGTGCATTAAAATTTTACATCTTTGGCTACAAATTGAGGGCCGCATTTAAAAAAAGAACGAAAAAAATTGCACTCAGTTACATTTGAAGCTAAATCATCACAAAACAAACATTGCTAAGACAGAGCATAACCGACGCGGTTGAACTAACGAAGGGGTTGAAACAGGGCCGTATCCAGGATTTTCTTCAGAGGGGATTTCAAGGATTTTTTCTGGGTGGGGGGGGGGGGAGGGTTTACACAAAAACAACCCTCAAAAAACGCTTAAAAGTTTGTTTATACCCATTTTTGTCACGTCTTTACGAGTCGTACAAAAATTTCGGAGGGGGCCTGGAGACAGCTTTAGGTTGGAAATATTAGGGGTTTTTCCGCCGCCCAACTGTTTGCTAACAATGTTAGCTAACATGTACTTACCTTGAAGTGTATTTTGTTAAGTTTATTGATTGATTGATTGGACGGCGGAAACACAATATTGTTAGCCAACAGAAACAAAGTCTCCAACAATTTTCTCCAACAAGTATGCGATTGTTAAATAAATTCTCTAACAATGTTAACTAACAGTTTTTAGTTGAACGACGGTAACACTATGGTTGGAATTTTTTTTTTTTTTTTTTTTTTTAAGATGTTGCGTCTTTCGATGCTACCCTAGATTTTGAGACAGGGGAGGGCTAACAGGATCTTTTTTGTTCGAAGATGGCATTAGATGATTCGTTTCGGATTCAAATAAGTTACTAGTGGCTTTTGAGAAGGGGAAAAATCCAGGAAAGGGGGGGGGCTAATATCCAACTATGTCAAGGGGACAAGGAGCTAAGAACTAGACTAACTACAAGTGTGTTCATATAGAACGATGTCAATAATAATACCAAACCAAACAGGGTCTAGCCAGAATCTAGGCCTATCCATGCCACAGATGACACTGATAAGTGGATATTCAATGCACCAGATATGGCACCAATGTGAGTGAGGAACCTAGTGTGGTCATTATGTATATTCATTAATCATCCTTTAAATGGTTATTGGAAGTTGTATTAAAATCGTGTTTAAAACCAAAGGGCTAAGGATGCATACATTGATTTTACCTCTAAAGATGAACTGTTATACTCAAAGAGTCCTTTAGGGGGCCGCTATCCACTGGACACACTCACTTCATAAAAGGTTAGGGGAACAAGAGATTATTTAGAATTTATCCCAATTGTTTTTGCACAAAAACAATCAATCAATCAATCAATCAATCAATTTATTCAATCAATAAACTCAACAAAATATACTTCAATATAAACTCCCCCGTAAGGCTCTATGGCCAGGAAAAAACAGGAGAGAAACAAAAATGAAACAAATACATAAAAAACAAAAACATTTTCAACATCATACATTCACACCTTTAAGAGACTCAACACAAGTAAATAGAAAAAAACAAAAGAAGCAAAAAAAAAAAAACTGTATCAATAACAGTTCTTACGGTAACAAAAACCGTATTTTCGCTTTGCCGAAAATAGAATAAAGAATATCGATTCATCTCTATTGCTTAATATCAAGTACCTCAACAATTTTTTTCTTGTCTTATTTTGGCTTTTAGTTCAGCACGTTCGTCTCTTTAACTTGTGTATCCTTATTCTCTAGATTATTTTCCTAAAAGTATTCGTTATGTGACAAAAGAAAAATGTGGTCAAATTCGCATCCTTCTTTTTCCTCGACCTCAATAGTAGGTAATTTTTTCCTTTTCCTAAATCAATGCATCCCTAATCACCGCCACAATCTCTGAATACCATATAATCGCCTGTCACAAGAAGAAGAAAAAAACAGCAACTAAATCTAGACCCTAAACACGTTTTAGTTTTTTGTCCCCTAAACAAGAAAAGGGGAAAAGAAATTACGTTCGAAATTTGAACTTGGATCAACTCAGGCGTAGCTGAAAGAAAAAAATAACTAAAGACTGGATTTTGACTTTCTATTTTTCGCCGGAATGATAATCCGTAAATTGATAAAAATAAAAAGAAAGGGTAAAGTTCTAGATGATGTTTTTTTTTGCTATTTTGGAAAGTAGTTTACTTAGGAAAATGAAACAATCACGAATGAACCCAAGACCGAAAATAAATCCATAAATGTGTTCTCAGGTTACCATCTCTGCTGCGTCCTAATTTAAAGGGTTTAAAAGATAGCACAGAACACAGGTCTGTGCAGAACACAAAAACATTTTGCCTACAGTTTCGGATTTTAGTCACCTGGACTTTGTTTTAAGGAGCACAGGAAAGGCAATGGGAGACCACGGAATCAAATGGGGAGGAAAAATTCTCCTGGACTTGGATTATGCTGATGATTTAAGCATCCTAGATGAAAGTGTGAGCAAAATGAATGAAGTTTAAGAGGTTTTGCGAGTTCAGGGTGCTAGCATTGGTTTGAAAATTAATGTTAGGAAGACTAAGTCACTAAGGCTAGGAATAAGTGAAGATGAAAAGGTGACGTTGGGTAATGAAAAGATTGATCAGGTGGGCAGCTTCACTTACCTTGGTAGTATTATTAGTAAAGATGGTGGGAGCAGTGAAGATGTTAAAAATAGAATAGCCAAGGCTCAGGGTGTTTTTTCACAGTTAAAAAAAGTCTGGAAGTCTTCGTGGGCGGGTGTAAAAAGGGAGGCTTTGAATAGATTGGGGTGGAGGAGGAGCGTGCGTAGCTGTGTTGGCCTCAGGCGGCTTGGTGCTGCGATGAGTTGTTAGTAGTAGTAGTAGTTTTCTTTGTCCCAGGGTTTGGAAAACACAATTACTATGACCTCAGCAGGATTTAAAGCTATATCCCGGCTTTTATCCAAAATTTAATAAATAGTTTCACAAACCTTTAAAGCCTTATAAATCCAGATTGAGCAAGGGTATGAGACTTGAAACACATTTCTTAGGCCTCATTTGAGCTGTAGATCTATTTTAAAACGTTTGACTTTTACAACACAAAGATTGCCCAAATCTACCAAAGGTCAGTACCCTTTGGAGGGGGAAGGAGTGGATATAAGTACTTCAAAAAGCCTATCCCAGGGCATCATTGAGGATCTCGACCCATCCCTGAAAGTTTCATTTGCCTGACTTAGCTACCTTCAAAGATAGCCAAAACTCCCTCATCAAAGAATTTTACAAGAATAAATTTGTGTTCACGGTTATACTATAACTAGGATTTTTCTTCTGTCTTTATTTCATGAGTTTGATTATTACTAAATCAAAAAAACTAACAAGCTTTTCCAACTGAAAGTAAGGAGCACCATTAAAAGTTAAAACGAACCGAAATTATTTTGCATATGAGGGGGGCTACCCCTTCATCCACCCTCGCTCTTTGCACTAAAGTTTGAAAACTCTTTGCAAATACTACTCATTTAAATTCAACGGCACTTGTGTTTCAGGGACCGTTCTTAAAGATTTGTGACAATAGTCAAACTTTAGCGTAAAGAGCGTCGATTGCGAAAGGGGCCGCCCCCATCATATGTAAAATAATTTGTTTATTTATCTTTTCAGGTTACTCCTTACTTTCGGTTGAAACAGCTTTTTTTTCTTAAATTTAATTTCTGACCGTTTTTCAAATCATGCCAGTAAATTCCCCCTCCCCCATGTAAAATTTTTCCTTCAACTTCTCGGAAACTTTCCTTCCCACGGAGAATTCTCA
>JAQQPU010001663.1:39535-61908 GCA_029168905.1 Artemia sp. Kazakhstan ARC1039 | reverse complement strand
ATACCAAGAAATGCTGTCGGTAATACGCAAAATTACGGTAACCATTTTTTCAGAAGAACAAAATTTAGCACCGGTCGTGCAATAGGCTGTAGCCAGGGGGGATTGCGCCAATCAGTACCTTACAATGCGTACCAACCAAATTTGTATAACCCTCTCCCCAACAGGCAAATTAATTATCGGTTGGAAAACCCAAATACTCGCCAAGGCCAATATAATGCGAGAATGCAATACAAAAATCATGAAAATTTGCCGATGAGAGATGAAAATTTTGCAAGCCAACGGCACTGGCAGTCAGCGCCAGCAAACGGCACTGACACGAGACATCCACGTTACCATAATAATACATGGAGAAGACAGACTGACGTAAATCATTTAAATAGTCCTACGGAACCTAATATGCCTGAATATATATTACAGGCACCGACACATGAAATACATTCTCAGGGAAACGTGTCAGGCCCCTCAGAAACATAAGTTGGACCCAGAGGGTTCCAGGAATATTTAATAGGTCCAAGACAATATTAGTGCCTTCTTGTAGTCATATTATTAACAAGTTACCTATATTTAATGATTTTTGTGTAGAAAACGTTTACTTTACGGCCTTAGTTGACAGCGGAGCTACTGTAAATATGATAAACTCATGCGTATTTAATAGCTTGCCTCCGCACATTAAACGACAGAGGAACCCTAATAATCCCAATTTAATAAGCGTGACAGGTCACAAATTAAATGCAAAAGGGTCAATTTGCCTAAACGTAAAAAGAGACAATAGAACGTTCATGACAAATTTTATTAAATGTGATAATCTCCCATATGAAGCTATTATAGGGGCAAATTCTCTAAGGTCTAATGGAATACTATTAGACATAGCCAACGAGAAGCTTCTATACCCAGCTAAGGTAGGGGAAGAAATTTCTACCTTAAGAAATAGTAACAGAGGTTACGAAGATAACATAACAGTAAACAAAATTTCTAATGGTATAATGTCGAAGTATTTTGAACCTCATGTCTCGCAAAGACAGGGCATAATTGGAAATTTATTCAATTATCCTAAGAGATATTGCAGAAATGAAGTATATTTAAATAATAACAGTATTGAAGCTGTGAAAATAAAAATAGGAAATATGCGACAGTACAGATCAAATGAAATTAAGAAAATAGCGGGATTATGGAAGAACATAATAAAACCCAAGGTGACGCCGCAAGATGCCGCAATGGCGCAACATAGCGCCACTATGAATCTAATAAACAATGAAAATGAAGAAAAATATTACGGATTTGCGATAAGGAAAACAAAAAACCCTCCCAAAACGATGCAAAAAATTCAAATATCACAAATGATCGAGCCAATGGTTAGCAAATCAGAAATATGGTTTGCGACACCGTCTGAAATACCTGAAAATCTGTTATGCGAGGAACAGATTATATCGTATGACAAAGGGGAAGGTTTTATTTGGGTAACCAATGACCATGAAAACGATACAATTACAATTAAAAAGGGGACTTGTTTAGTCCAAATCGAGGTTTTAACGGAAAATGATTTAAATAGATGGGAAAATTCTAAAAGAAACCTAGTTAATGGCATTAAAACTTCAAATAACGAATATCCTTTGGCTAAATCGCAATTTTTAAACAAATTTAAAATGGATCCTATTACGGATATGGAACTTAAGAAAAAATTATGCGAATTATTATGGAAATTCAAGGATGTATTTTCTGCATCTGAAGATGATATCGGGCTAATTCCATTTTATGAACATTCAATTTTAACGACTGGTAATCCCGTAGCAAAACAGCCATATCGTGTGCCATATAAGAACAAGGAGTGGTTAAAAAATAAAATCCATGAATTAGAAAAAAACGAAATTATACGCCCAAGTATAAGTCCGTATAGCGCACCAGTGATCTTAGTACCAAAAAAGAATGGAGACCTTCGACTCGTAGTAGATTATAGGGCTCTCAACAAACAAGTAGTTAGCGATAAATTTCCTCTACCAAGAATAGACGAAATTCTTGACTCAATTTCAAGGAAAAACAAAATTTTTACCTCTTTGGACCTTACCCAAGGCTACCACCAAGTGAAAATAGCCGAAAAGGATGTCCATAAGACTGCATTTTCAGCATCCGAATATGGTTCTTATGAATACTTGAGAGTACCATTTGGGCTTAAAACAAGTTCAAGCGCGTTATGTAGACCCCTATTGCACCTGTTAAGAGGATTAAAGAATATAATTCATTTTGTTGATGATATTATATGCGTGGGGGAAAACACTGAGCAACACTTTAGCTAAGGTGTTCGAGAAGTTCAGGCAAGGTAATTTAAAATGCCGGCCCGAGAAAGTAATATTATTTCAATCCAAAATTACATTTTTAGGAGTAGTAGTAACACAGGGAGAGATATCCCCAGACCCGGATAAAATAAAATGTGTTGAAAACCTCAAGCCCCCCAGAACTATGAAAGAACTCAGAGGAATTTTAGGCCTTACTGGCTACTTTAGAAAATTCGTACGCAATTATGCCCAAATTGCGAAACCCCTCACGGAATTAACTAAAGGGGACTAAAGGAAATCCTAAAAAATTATATGCTGAGAAGAAAAACACCAACACCTGTAGTGGGAAGAATCATTTCTCAGTTGACTATTAGAACGATATTGAACGGTCATTTCCCAGTTGACTTTTAGGGAAAACTTACCGTGTAAAGACAACTAGACTCGAACTGTTCCATGAAGAAACCATAACGTAAGTGCTTCGAAAATTTTGCCAGGACAAAAGGAGTGAAGGACAGTAATTTGCAACAGAAGGATGTAGTACACTAAGGACACGAAAGGTGATGAATAGATGTGAAGCTACATGTGTTACTTCCTAATAACTTTGAAAATTAAAAAATCCCAATAGTGAAAGTGTTTTAAATTTATCAGTGAATATGATGAACCCAATATTGTATGTTATAAATCATTCATGTATGTACCAAAAGTAGAATTAGGTGTAATATTATCATGTTATTCATTTAACGTAGAGTAGATAGTATGTAGTACGTCATATAGACAGCAAAAAAAACTAGTGTAAAAGTAGAATAGTCCCAACCTTGTTGGAAATGTAAAAGTAATCAGTGTTAGATATAGAAAAAAAATCTTTAGTATAGTAGCTAACCTAGAACCAAAAATAATCTTAGTCCGGTAGATGAATTTTAGATAGGGATGTAGAATAAAATAAGAAAAATAATTGAAAAATTTTAAGCACTCCTAATGAGCAGTTACTAATGACGGGACGTCATTATTTGATGGGAAGGGTGATGTGCACCAGCAGTAGAATACCATATATTTAAAATACAAGATTCTTTCCTTCTAAAGATGATTCGGGCAGAAATTAAACGTCCCCTAATTGAGTTCAAATACCGCTTCCAAGAGTCTAAATTCTTAATCAGCAAAAAGAGGAATTGCATTCTAGCTTCAGTCGAACAACGACGCAAGTCGTTCGAATTTCGCTAACATAATGAGTAGCAAGAAAAATGCTACGTACGATATTTCTAAGGAAGTTTAAATGGCAAAAAATCGTGTGAACACCTGAATCATCTGAAAAATCTTAAAGAATTCATTGGACGAAAGATTTACATCCTTTGTCCTCATGGGCCAATGGCGGGCAGTCCTTACAGAGCAGGACGAAAGAACTGCGTTTGGGAGTGGTGTAAATGTGTTTTTTAATTTGAATCTTAAGTCAGATCTGAAACGATTAGTACATCAAACCTAGAGAGATTCAGACGAAATTACTGTATTTTGGTCACCGTTATTGTCATTGAAGTGACCCGTTCCTGTGCAACTAAGCATGTAAGTTCAATAAATCTATTGTCTTTTTTATCTGTGTTTATTTCATTTATATGTCTGCGTCTAGTTCAATAATAGGTAATTAGTTCGTAAGTCTCAAAGGTAAATGTTCCCAAAGGAATCTGATCTCCAGATAGCTCGAGAAAGAAGAGGCCACATTTATATGTCTACATATTCAATTTTCTCTCATTAATTGAGAGCGGTGCTAGCCTTTGTTGACACAATCTCCAGCGCTATAAGCGGTGCTATCGGAGAAATCTCTATCGCCACAAGTAGCAAATCTTTTATCGCTACAAATAATAAATTTTTCCATTACTACAAATAATTTTTCTATCGCTACAAAACGACAGAGAGAATCAAAGTAGGCCCAGCAGCAGGAGTAGTAGGAGTAGTATGGAATCAAAATTCAGCAGGGAGTCATGAAAAAGTAGTCATGTAGATATGACACAACGTATGTTAAATTTCATGGAGGGTGAAAGGATAGCCAGAAAACAAAGAAAATGAGGATAGAAAAGAAAAAGGCAAAGAAAGAAAAGAAAGACAAAAAGAAAGAAAAGCCAGAAAATGAAACAAGGAGGAAGGTAGGAAAGAAAGAGAGAAAGATGGAAAAAGAAAGAAAGAAATAGAGAATAGCTAGAGAGTAGAAAGAGGAGAATATTAGAATAGCAGGAGAGCAGAAAGAATAGGCTAAAAGAATAGCCAGAGAACGAAAGGAGGAGGAGGAGGATAGAAGAGAAAGAAAAAGATAGTGTAGCCAAAGAAAAAACGAGGAGGCAGATAAAGAGAAAAGAAAACAAGGAAACGAAATGTTCGCAGGGAGAAATTCCCAAGAGCTTCAGAGATTGTCTACAGTAGATTCATTGTATGCAATAAACTTTCAACCAATGAAACAAAATGAAGATGTATATTTGTACCTCTAAAACTTTGAAAAAACCGTGGAATTAAACGAATGGCCGAGAGAAAATTAGATGACACTAATACAGCCTTTTCTTAACTACAAAGCAAAAACTTCTTTTAAGACTTTACCGATATGCTGCTCAAAAGAATTTGAAAGGTTAAAGCAAGCCATTTTTGAAAACATTAAACTCTCCCCCGAGTAATTTCAAAGATGCTTTAGAAGCGAAAGAAAGCGAGACAACGAAACTTACAAATAATAAGGGTACAAATTGAAAGATATGTCTTTAAAACGGCTGTAGCTAGAGAATTATTAGAATGTTAGAACACCAAGAGGAGATAAAAGAAAAGATGACGAAAGTAATCGCAAAAACTGTAATGGAACGATTTTTAGAAAATACCCAGAGAGAATTGGAAATTTATTTGAAAGAAAAGAACCCGAAAACAAGCGAAGAAATGGCGGAATTAGCGAATAGGGGGACCAAAATAAGAGAGGAATATGCGGACACAAAGATATTTCAATTTGAAGAGTATAATACAAATAGACACTATAGCACAGAGCAAAAACATGCATTTCAGCAAAAGCAAAGAGAAGTATTTTGCTTTAACTGCAGTACTACAGGCCATTTTGCAAGAAACTGTCCCAGTAAAGAGGATAAAAAACCGCATAAAACGACAGCCTGGGCCATGGCCCCTAATAGTGAAAAATTTCACGTTTGCACAGTCGCAAAAAATATACAGAAAATTGAACGTGGAATTAGTTGAAATGGCAATTAATTCTTGCAGTGACCAAATTTATGTGCGAACTGAGCTAATTAATAGAACAGAGATAGACCATTAAAACAAGATTACAGCATTATGTTATTATGAAAATAAGCACCCATGCTCGTCTGCTTGCTTTAGAATAGAAATTGCAAAGAAGGACTGTAGAGTCCTGAGAAAAACAATAAAAGTAGGATTATTAACTACCCTGGAAGTGTATGTTTTAGTAGGAGGAGATTTTGGGGATATCAGACATCTCTTATCCTTAAATGCAACTTCTTTAAAGGTGGGAAATGCGGAAGTGGCTAAGTGACATGATATTTAAAATGAAACCTGTGAGATTAATTTTTCGAAAAAAAAAATCAGAAAACACTATACTTGATAACACATATACCAAATATATGACGCCGACAAGTATATGCCAAAATGAAGCACTGATTGTACCCAAGAAAAACAAAAACATATTCATTGTACGTGCTTTTCCTCGGAAAATTCGAGAAATTTTAGTACATTATGAAAAACAAAATGTCGGAATTCCATTCAGATTTGATGACGATTTGTTTAACATTACAACAAAAGAAAAGAAAACTAAAAAAGGAAAAATAAATATTAAAAGGAATTACTCTAAAGAAACGCAGTCAAAGATGGTGGACGCTGGAATCCAATTCAGATTTAATGATGATTTAGTTTGCGCGATTAAAAAATTTTAGAAAAGTAGAAATAAAATCATAAATGCGAAAAAGAGACAACATTTGCAAATTCAGCCTGCAGTGGCGAAAAAAATTGGGAGAATTACAAAATTAATGGAAGAAAAAAAGCACAGATGGGGACAAAATAGTCCGAGACCCATTGGGAATAAAACAAAACAATCATAAAATAGAGTTGAATGACCTACAACCGGTTGAGGAAAAGTTGTGAGATTTTGAATGTCGGGTTGGTTTGGAGAAGCTTAGGAAGGAATCCGAGATTAGTCCTATCAACTCTAAGGGAGATTAAATCTCTTTGGGGGGGGGAGAAACCCCTTTGGGGAGCCAGGAATGATGGACGATTCACTCAACGAACAACTGGTTGGCCAGTTGTGACCCTGTTACCCAGATTTCATCTCTCTCATCTGGAGTGCTTGGGGGATACTCTTTCCCAGTCACTTCATATTTCACACAAACCTTTGTCCAGGAACCCTAGTCACGGTTTTATTAGTTCATGGAAATTGACAATTATCTCCTGTAAACCTTATTCGTTACGCGACGTATGAAGATTTTGTCTTCAGTTAGTATCAACGCCAAGTCTTCAATCGTTTATCCGAGGGGAGGGGACGCAGGATGAACTGATTAATGGTCCGCTCAATTTTTTAGATGATTTCCCTTAACCCCTAACGTTTTCAAAGGCCTTTGAATTTTCGGCCATACATGATTTCCAATTATACCAATGGGCAATTCGTGTTTTAGTTGAGATATGGTCTTGTTTCATTCAATAGAAATTAAGAAGCTAGTTCAGCCAATTTTTTCATGAAAAATGGCATCGTCGAATGTGCCACAACGTGATTCTCTGGTTATCTCAAATGTAAATTCGTGAGGGAGAGAAAATTTGTATTTTAATCATGCTAAGTACAATTATTTTCTGCTAATCTTGTGGACTTCAATTTTCAAACTGTCGTGCAGATGCCGATGCAATCTAGACCATGGTGGTTCTACAGTAGAGACCTCTGGATGACGACAGGTTCAGATCCAAGTGGTGGAAGCCCAGACGCTGGTGGAAGAAAGAAGGCAAATGAATACTGTAAATTTGAAGTTCAGTATTTATGTTTGTAAGGGTGTACCAGCGTGGGGCATGGGTGGTGATTTATCTTACTTGGGAAGGTGTTGTTGTTTTATCTTTTCTTTTCAGATTAATGACCTATTTTAGTTCCGTAATTACATTTGCTTAGATTTGCATATGGGATAATATTTAGAGGGCATTTTCTTGGGCATTTTTGAGGGTGTTTTTTCGGATTGTGTGGGCCAAATTTTTAATAGGATGGAGGGGTATAAAGAAAACGGGATTGGGTTATTAGTTTTATTTATAGAAGATTGGAACTTAATATGTTACTAAATTTAAAAAGGAATTTATTTTAAGAGATCGCAGGGGGAGTGGGAAGCCTAATTTTTAAAAAATTCAAATTTAAAGAGTACTAAGGGTGTACAACACTTTCGTTTTGACACGGGCTTAGACTGTTTTAGGTATTCCGTCCTTGTGACGAGTCATAAAACTCCCTTCAATGATGCTAGTAAGACGTATTTGGATGGTTTAGCAGTTAATGACGGTGGTGAGGGGGCAGAATATCCGAAAGTAGATTTTAGTTGTTTAAAGGGGCCATACCCAGTTACACTCAAGGGGATGAATATTTTTGAAAGGGCAAATGATCATTTAACGATTGGGGTTACAGTCTTAGAGTTCAATGTAGAACATGAAGAAGGGGAACTTAGTGACAAAACGGGGGTAATATATTCCGTAAGGGTACCTTCCGTTGAATCAGTGGAACACTGGGTTGGGCTTCTCTACGAGCCTGCCATTGATGCTGAGTCAATTGGACATTTCTTTCCAATTCCAGATATTAGCAGGGCTTTAAGTGAGGGTAAGAAGCAATGTTCACGTCATTACTGTCTAATGTGTCTATCTAGATTCCATACTAGATTAAAATTAAAACATCACTTGATACACTGTAAGCGTCATGGATGCCAGTCTGTGGAAACTGTTTCAGGAAACAATGCCACCATGCGGTTAAAGAGTTTTTAGAATACACTGCTGCAGAGCAACAAGGTCAATTTGGATATTGAAGCTGCACTCACGGACGTGTACGATCTGTCAACTTTGAATCGTGTTAAAGAACATGAAGCCATTGCAATCTCTCTTGCCAATACTGGAAGAGATTCTAGTAATACCCTCCAATTCGTATATTTTGTTGAGACGTTGGGTGGGGAGGATTGTTTTGGCACAGCTAGGGTTGCTCATATTAAAACAGCAAATGAGGCAATTCTACGGCTACGCCATACACATTATCCAATGAATCTATCACCAAAAGATGAGTTGGCTATTAAAATTCTAGATATTTGTTTGGTTTGTAAGAAAAAAATTATTGGGGGGGGGGATACGAAAGCCCGGAACCACGATCATTTATGCCATGAAATTTCATCAAGGAGAAGTAACTTTCGGGGGGTTGCGCATACATTGTGTAATATAAATGTTTACATGCATAATTCCAACTATGATCTGAAATTCATATTACCAGGGTTGGCACGATTGCAGAAAGGTGAAGTTATCGATGGCACATGGGTAGACGATTCTTTTTTCTTAAAACATCATACCGAAATCATCTGAAAAGTTGCTAGTCATATAATTTAAATGGCAAGCAATTGAAAATGGTAAAGTGTACTTAATAAAATCTGTTTCCTAGATTCCTATATTTTTTCCCCAAATCTTTAAGTCAACTCATTCAAGTACGGAAAAGCGATGATTTTAATAGTTTCATCCTCCTTAAACAGCACTTTCTAGATGAGGAAGTGTATTATTTATTAACGTGTAAGGTAATATACCCGTACGAGTGCTACTGCTCCACCTCAAAGCTAAGTGAGGAAAAATTACTGCCCATCTTAGAGTTCTATGATTCACTTCGCGATCGTCAATGCACCACTGCCGATTATGATTTTGGAAAGAGGGTTTGAGCAAAGGGAGGGCTTAAAAATGGGTGTGATTATTGCAAAACGTACCTTGCAAGTGATGTATTGACGTTGCTGGATATTGTCTGTAAAAACATGGACAAAATTCATGAAGAATTTGAGTTGGATTTGGGGTATTATTTTTCTACTCCTCATCTGGTGATGGATTTAATTCTTAAAATTAGTAATGCTGAAATAGGTCTGATCAACGACGTGGATCAGCACCTTTTGGTAGAGAGATCCATGCGGAGAGGGTATCTTTTCCACGGGGATCGTTTCCTGGAGACCGACCAGACTGGACAACGCACCGATGAAAAGTCGAACACCGTTTTCTTGGATATGAATTCCTTTTGTCCATCGGCAATATCTCACTTTTATTCGCCGTGTGGGAATTACCAGTGGCTTGACAATCCTTCTACTCCAGATTTCCCCAACATTGACACTGTTGAGGAAAATGGTCCACAAAGATGGTTTTTCAAAATTTACGGTGAAATACCTCTGGAACTTCATGACTCGGTAAACGACTTTTTTATTTTCTCTTGCATAAGTAGGCCAGTGCCTAGGGACTGTTTGAGTCCCTACAATTTATCATTAGTAGGAAATACGGGTATGCATTGGAGACCTTCAGAAACAAAGCTTATTGCCGAACTTGAACTGAAACGGAATATTGTTGTACACCATGTTCTTTTGCGATGGATGCTGGTCAAAGGTTTCAATGTCACAAAGGTTCATAGAGCCCTCCAGTTTGATCAAAAACCGTACATAAAGACGTTTGTTGACACCTTTTTCAATAAACTCTCAAGCAAAAACACAGGTCAAAAAAGAGATCTTTAAACTTATTTTAAATTCCGGCTTTGGTAAGATATGCGAGAGTGTGCGCGATAGAAGTCGTTGTGACGATGTGTCGGACCCAAAAGAATGTGCCCGAATCACTGCGGATCCAAACTTCACATCGTTTGCGATTATAGACTCCAATACGGCCCTTTTACACAGAAAGAAAAAAATAGTATTAAATAAAAATATTACCGCTGGCAGTACTATTTTAGAAATTTCAAAGAAACTCATGTTGGAGTTTTATTACAATGTGTGTAAGTGCCAATGACCGGGGATGGGACAATTTCAGATGTATTATGCAGACACTGATTCACTCCTGTTGAACGTTAAAACAGAAAATCTGCTACATGATCTGGAAAACGGAGAGTACATTAGCTCCCGGATTAACTAAACAAACTGTGATGAGCCTGCCCATCCGGACCTGGTGAATCACCAGGCTCCAAATCAGTTGCTTAAATTAAAATCCGAGACGGGGAGCGACGTCGCATCCCATGTTGTCTTTCCCGGTCGGAAGGTTTACTGTGTAGAAACACACAATGAGGTTACCAAAAAAGTCTGCAAGGGGGTGCCTTCGCACTGTGTAAAAGAAAATTTCTTCATGAGTGTTTATAGGAAATGTATAGAGAATAATTTAGTTCCAAGAGTGAGTTTCATGGCCATTCGCTTTTTAAAGTATAAAAACTATACAGTTTGGGTTGAAAAAAATGCCATGTCAACCATATCGGATAAAGTCTATGTACGCGTGGGCGGTGTGGAGGTACTACCAAACGGTCACTATCTTACTTCAGTACCGGTTGAATGTGTAAATTACAGAACAAAAATCGATCTGGAGAAAGAAATATAGTTGGGGGGGGGGGGGGGGGCAGGTGTGGGGGAGGGTGATTTTCCGTCGCAAGTTCAGCACTGTATTTTTTTCTTGTCATTTACATTTATATATATACTTTTTCGCGGCGCAAAGATGGAATTTTAAAGTGTTTCTTTTTAAGTGTTTATGTTTCTTCTTCCCGCGGAGAGGGGGGTTTCCATGCACTGCCTCAGCTGTGGCACTTTCCGACCACCACTGCGCCTGCCGACCGCCTCCTGGATGCCGGCCGCCTGCCCGCCATTCACTGGTGGTGCTTTTTCATTGTCCATGTTCAAGTGTTTTAAAATGTTCAAGTGCAATTCAATTTAAATTCAATTCAATTTATTATTCGAATAAAAACATAATACAAACATCAATAACAACAAAGATTCCAGAAGAGAACTTGTTAAGGGCCAAAAAAAAAAAGAAAAAATTAAAGTGACACTGAAAAAAAGAAGAAGAATAAAACATGGGTAATTAAAGCAAATTGGTTAAAAGATGAAAGATTTAATTATATTATCAAGTTTTGTTACATTGTTGTACAGCGTGCAGAAACTTGTGGCTAGCTCAACACTGGAAGGTATTTTGTTCCATTGGATAATAGATTTGTAAATGGAGATTTGTAAATAAGAGATTGCTGGGCAGCACTAGAAATACATTTAGGAATTATAAAGGCTCTATTGGATAAATGGAGACAGTGGGCTTCCGAATTATTAATATTATAATAGGTTAGTAGTTGAGGAGGAAGATTATTGTGGGAAGCAGAGTAAGCAAGCTATAAGTTTAGTTTTTGTATGATTTGGTCTAGTGGAGCTATGCCAAAATCTGAGTACAAATCAGGGGTTGGATACAGACGGGGAAGCCGCAAAACTGCTTTAATGGCTTGGTTTTGTGCAAATTTTAGTTTTTTAGTGAAGGACTGATCAGAGAATGACAAGCATGAGTCAATAAATACACCAAGAAACTTTGCAACCTCCAATTGTGGGACGATTTTGGAGGAGTACTTGAGACCAAGAGCAAGTTGGATTACGTCTTTGTTGTAGGGGATTCTGAATAATACTACTTGACTTTTTTTTCTATTAATGGTCATGTTATTCGTAAAGCACCACGCCTGGACTCTGTTCAGAAGGACTTGGGCAGAAGTTATTGCCGAGGGTAAATTGGTGCCAGTGATGAAGAAGTTGCTGTTATCAACAAATAGTATAGGATACACTGATGGACCCAGGTCCATAACAAGATCATTGATATATAGGAAAAATAAAATTGGGCCTAGAACGGAGCCATGCGGGACACCCCTCCTAACAGGTAAGGGCTGAGAGGATGCTCCACCTAAGTTCATACTCTGTACCCTTCTAGATAGATAAGAATCAAACCAAGAGAGGGGAACACCACGAATACCGTAACTATTTAATTTACTTATTAAAATTCTATAATCGACCGTGTCAAAGGCCTTAGAGAAATCCTAGACTAAGCCCAATACAGTTTTTTTTTAAGGTGGAGTTGTGAGCGTATGAACTGTGTGGCGTCAATTAGAGCATGAGAAGTTGAAAATTTCGACCGAAAGCCATATTGGTGGGGAGAAATCAAGGAAACGGAGTGCTGACTGCCAAACAGAAAGGGAGACAGACGTCTGAAGATAATTCTCTCGAGCACTTTGATATAACGGGAAGAATTGAGATTAGACGATAATTACCTATCTCAGTTGGGTCACCCTTTTTAAGAACTGGATTAACAAGGGCTGACTTTAGTAAATCAGGGAAAACTCTGTGGGTTAAAGGTTTATTGGCAGTGTGCGTGTTGGGCTCGTAAACAAAAGGAGATATGGTCTTCAGGAGCTTATTACTTAATCCAAGACATTCAGGTGTAAAACTAATAGGGAGAGAACCGATGATTTGGAGTACCTCATTGCTATCAGTTGGGCAGAAAAACATGGATCTAGAATTGAAGCAAGGGAATACAGCCTGTAGGTAGGAGCGGGAGTCAGTATGAGGAGCATTAGAAAAATAATTACTAAATGTGTTAGGTGCATGTAAAGGGTCAGTTAATATCCCATTTGTGTCTTTAAGGCGAATAAGTATAGAATTTTATTTTCTATTTTTTGAGAGTATATCATTAATGGTGGACCAAATCTTTTTCAGGTATCCTTTGCAATTGAGAATTTTTGTATAATAATATTTTCGCTATTATGACGTTGAAGAAGCTACATGAACATCGACATTTATTTTCCCTGCTAGCCAATTCTAAACCACAGAATAGTATTCTCAAAAGTTTAATCGGATGTCGTTGGGGGTATATGAGACGTGGAAAGGGGATCTGATTGCCCTCAGATCAATTTTGACTCCTGAAATGAGTACTAGAACTTATATTTTCCATTTAATGAGCCCCACCGAAGTTTCCACTAAAACTCCTTCCATACGAAGTGCCTTGGCGAAAACAAAGAATAATAATACATAGAGCCTAATTCGCTCTTTACTTAGACAATGCCATTGCACTGCCTATGAATATATTTAAAAAAAATAATAGAATAATAAAGCCTAGTAAATAAAACAGTATTTGCACTAGATTCTGATTGATCAATGGTTCTTATGGGTTTTGTTTCTATTTTTGGGCTTGTTTGGAATGAAATCATCCTATATAAGCTATCTATTGTAGGTTTCCTCCCAATAGTAGCATAATATTTGTCGGCATGACTGTATAATAAATCGGAGGTAAGAGGCCTGGCATTGTCTGTGCAGGACTTCGACTTTTTTTCATGGAAAAGCATCGCCAAGTGTGCAAAACCATATTATGACCAATATGGGCTTAGGACTGGACAAAGGCTCTCTTCGTACTGACAGTCCCAGAGACTTTTTGCTATGTGGTTCTGAGTCACCTGGAGCTCTTCGCGTAGACTTGAGAAGATGTATTAGTACCTGTCTTGCTGTGGTTTGGATTAGTAGTGGATTTGGAATGGGTCAAGTTAAATATAAGAGAGGAACAATAATTAATAATAGGGAAAGAATTAAAAAGATGTTGGGTAAAACGTCTTGAGAATGTGCTAATCCGTAAGAAAGTTACAGAAAATGACAGAGAAAAGAATGAAAGAATTTATGACACTTTCGAAGTAAAGGAAGATCTATTTTGCGAGGAGAATTAGAGACAGCTTTAAAAGAATTTAAAAAAGATAATATGGCCTCAGGTACTGATAGTATGGTAAATGAGTTTTTGAAATATGGGGGCTATGAAGAAGACTGTGAAAATCGTTTTTGAAAAAAGGAGGAGTACATAGCGATGAAAGGAAAACTTTAACTAAAGCCCTCTTTAAAAATATAAATTCTGTAATAAGGAATGATTTCTGTAAGAAGACAACTACTGAGCATTAGGATAATTATTACACTAACAAATGATGTATATAAAGTTTTAAGAGAAGAGCAGTGTGGTTTTAGAAGGAGAGAGAATTCGTAGCCCAGATTTTCACTCTTAGATTAGTAATTGAGAATTGCCTTAGTCATCAGACCCTTTGGTTCTCAGTTTTACAGATTGTGAGAAAGCTTTGGATTCAGCCGATAAAAGATACTTAGCGGAGGTCCTTTCCTTGTGTGGTATACCGAATACATACATTAAGGTGATCGGTGCTATGTACGACAATAACATGGATGTGGTTGAGGTAGGAGAAGAGGTTAGTAGCTGGTATTGTATTGGAATAGGAGTTAACCGGTTTTGCGTTCCATCCCTGTTTAAATACATTGTGAATGACTTTGTCCTAAGGAACATGCCAAAGACTACGAGAAAGCGCCGAATTGAATGGGAAAGTAAAACTCTCCAAGACTTAGATCATGCTGATGATTTGAGCATCCTAGATAAAAGAAAAAAGTAAGCAAATGAATATTTTTGAGGCTTTTGGAATGGAGGGTGCAAGATTTTTAAAGTTGATGTTAAGAAGAGTATATCGCTTAGTCTGGGAAAAAGTGATGTTGCGTAATGAGAAGATGGATCAAGTGGATAGCTACGTTTACCTAGGTAGCATTCTTAATAAAGATTGTGGATGCTGTGAAGCTGTTAAAGGTAGAATAGCCAAGGCCCAGGGTTTTTTTCATAGTTCAAAAAAGTTTGGAAGAATAGGAAGATAAGTCTATAACCAAGAGTAAAATATTAGAAACTAAAGTGATAGCGGTTGGTAAGTGTGGCTCTGAAACGTTGGTGCTCCGAAAAAAGTACGAGGGTTTGTTAGATGTTTTTCAGAGGAATTGTGTACGGACTGTTTTGGGTATCCCGTATCCGTCTGACTGACCGTATTGCCAGCAGCAAACTGTACAAAAAGTGTGGTTCTCTCCGCTTTCTATGGCTACATTAAGAGAAAGACTGACATGGCTAGGACACATTCTGTGGATGAAGGATAACAGATTGCCAAAGATTGACCTTTTTCTAACAGCTATTCAGGGCCAAACAAAAATAGGACGTCCCAGAATGAGGTGGGAGGAGGTCGCAAGGAAGAGTTTAAGGGATATTATAACTCTTTGGGATGGGATAAAGAGGGAGGCATCAAATAGATTGGAATAAAGGATGATCATAACTAGCGGTGTTGGCCTCAGGCAGCTTGGTGCTGCAATGAGTTGTTGGTAGTAGTGTTAGCAATAAAATATCCCTTACAAAATTGGTAGCTAGCACACGTGCCCAACATACTTTTGATTTTGTCGAGCTCATTTTGAGTATAGTCGTTATCTGAAGCGAGAGAGCAGGCTTAAAATGTAATGTAGAACTTTAAGGAAGGAGTTCATTTACACCTCGCCTAGCAACACTACTGATGGGAGAGTCGTCTTCACAGATGTTAAAAATGGATAGTGGGAATTTTTAACCGTATTTTTTTATATTTTATTTGTAAGCTTAGCCGTCAAAATTATATTGACAAAGTAAACTGATATATTGCTATTCCTTGGTTTTAGTTAAGTTTAATCTGAAGTCATTGGCAGATTTAATTCTATTTCAGTATGTCTTAAAAGATGTCTCGAGACACTGGTTCTGTCTTGTAGCAAAATAATCAACTTCTTCACGTATAGACATAGTTAGGATTTGCAGATTGCTGATTAAAGATATTGACATAGTCAGGGTCTAATTTTAGAAGGTTCAATTTGATTTTGTGCAGTGTATCCAACTACGAAAAAGATATCTTCTGTAGGCAACATGTCCTAAGAAGATATTTATTTATCTTGTCGATTCAAAACTATCTATTGGGTCCCCTCCCTCGATTGTGGTAATTATTGAGTTAAATATGACTAAGAATTTGATAGTTAGGCAATTGTCCTACATTGATTTTTTTTACGTCCTTTTCCTGAATGCAACTTCATGATTACACGCTAAAGAGGTGGAGATCACACCCAAAAATATTAGAACTAGGCTTGTTGCATCCAAAGGTAGAAACAAAGATAATTCTGGCGGAAGAATTTTCCGTAACCAGTAGTTGAACAATTTTTGCTCGCAAAGTGCTTCCGAGGTCTTCCTGAGTAGTGTCAGTAGCGTGAGATCTGAGTACAAGTACTCATTGTGGAGGTGGGGAGAATATTTTTGGGGAGGGAAAAACATTAAAAAACATGAAGACTGGGGAAAAAGTTGTGTATATATTGAATTTTGACGTACATTTATCTGTAAATTCTTCCGTGCATTGATGTGTCCTTTGAATAGTTAAGCCTCCCTTTATATAGAAAAAATTAATTAAAAAAAAACTTTCCGAAAAATAAGTTTTTCAAAGAAAAGTAAAGGCCGTTTCAAACTTAAGCTCGGGAGATATGAATACCTGTTAAAATTCAAACTCAAAGCGACCAGAAAATACTACTAAAGAATAAATAAAACCCAAAACGAACAGAAATTAAATAAACAATCATAGCAAAAAACATACGATAACATATTGCCTCACTACAGAAGCCTAAAACCTACTGCGTCATTGGTGCCTTACTCAAAACTATATCGGTCTTGAACAGTCTTGGAAAGTATAAACAAAATCAAATTGAATATTAGATACATAATGAATTTCATTGTTGAAAGATCCATCAGTTCAAGATTTTTTTTTCACTGTAATTTTTATTTTCATTTTCAATGCTGTAAGAACTGGCAAAAAATAAATTTGTAAAATAAGAGTAATTCTTTTTCAGTGAAACGCCAATGACGCAGAAGGCTTTAGGTTTTTGCAATTAAAGAAGGGGCAGTATCCAAATTTTGTTTGTAGTGAAACTATATTTGTCTTGGCCAATCTTGGAAAGAACTAATAAATTAAACTGAATATTTGATGTATAATGATATTAATTGCTGGAAGCTCATCAGTTCAAAATTTTTCTGTAATTTTAATATTTATTTTCAATATTAAGTACAAAATAAAACATTTGTAATATAATTTATTTTCAGTAAAGCGCCAATGACGCAGTAGGCTTTAGGCTTCTGCAGTGAGGCGATACCCAAACTCTTGTTTGTAGTTATTTTTATTCGATTCAAACTTAATTTACATATTCAATCTAAGTTTCACTCGTTTTAAGATTTATTTATTCATTTACATTAATATATATTGATTGTATTGATTGTTCGGATTGATTGTTTATTTAATTTCTGTTCGTTTTAAGTTTCATTTATACTTTAATAGCAAACTCTTTTTTTTTCGTTTTAAGCTTGATTTTCGTATTCAATCTAAGGATTACTCGCTTTAAAATCTATTTATTCATTTATATTATTACTTGTTGTATGTTTTTTGCTATGATTATTTATTTAATTTCTGTTCGTTTTGGGTTTCATTTATTCTTTAATAGTAATTTCTGGTCGTTTTGAGTTTGAATTTTAACAGGTATTCATATCTCCTGAGCTTAAGTTTAAAATGGCCTTTACTTTTCTTTGAAAAACTTATTTTTCGGAAAGTTTTTTTTTCATTAATTTTTGTTGGTTTTTGGTTGCAAAAAGTTTCAAGTTTTTATTGCATGGGGGGGGGGTTGCTAACTCTCCGATTATTCTTGACTTTAAAAGGGATCTAGAACTTTCAATTTAAATCGAATGAGGCTTTTTTCAAAGTATATACGATTACCTCTTTGACAAAAACCTTATATAAGAACAATAGACAGCTTGCATAACTTATGGACAGCGATTGGCAACAATGAATGGATTGAAAAAATAGCTCCAATAAGGGTGTTTTGACCATTTCACTTGCTGACACAAAGGGATCACGATTGTTTGGAATTGACATTAATAGGATTTTGTGTACCAACGCAATTTTGTATCTGTCACAGAGTATGTATTTTAGCCTTATAATTGGATAATTATAATAGATTTACTATGTGTTCTTCCCATACAAAACTTTACCTTATTAAAGTCTTTGTGGTGGGGGCGGCGTAGTTGGCAGAAGGAAAAAAACTTTAGCGTAGACAGTAGGAGAGGGGGAGGGGGAGGTTGGAGACTCATCCAATACGGGGCGGAACTTCGCTTATCTCCTCCGTTCCCGATTTAGGAGATTAGACAGACTCATTGGGCTGTAGAATGTTGGACCATTTGAGTTGTAGAAGACGTTAAAATACTCAAAAATCCTTTATATTTTCAGTTATTGCAGGATTGATTTCATAGATTGTGGAATAGTGTGCCCGCTGGCCCATCATTTGGGTGAGCTTCAACTCATAATATGCAATTTTGATTAATTGTTCCGTGTTATGTGCATATATTATTCTATATATGTTATTTTGAGTTATACTTTTATCGCATTACTTTCATTTTTAAGGCTTGAGATAAAAACTGAAACCTTAGCGGAGACAGTGATGGGGGGAAGTCTCCCCCCTCACATGCATAATTGAGCAGCCACAGAGAAAGTAAAACAAATGAAATTAATCTGTCTTTTGAAAATCTCTTTTTTCAAAAGATACGAACAAAATCGTCTAAAGGAACCTGAAGTGCTATCTCTGATATTTCCATTGATTCTTTATTCCTGTTACTTTCAGATGTAAAATTTAGAATATTATCGTAATTGGTTTAGTCTTCCCCTCCCTGAATAATCCACATTTGGAAAACCCACCCCTGGGAAATTCTTCCCCCCTCAAAGAACATTTTCTTTTCCTGCTTATCATTCCTCTGCTTTAAATTCCACCCAGCAGAAATTTCCCAGCCGTGGAATATACTCCCAAAACATATTCCCCTCAAATAATTTCGGATATTCATAAAAATGGAAGCTGAAATTTCTACTCAACTTTTTAGGTCAGAAGCAATGCTATAGCGTTACCTAAGTAAAGAGCCATAAGGGTTCAAGGAATTAATACTTATTTATTTTTCCAGGGGCACTTTATGTCGAAGAGGGGGTCGCATAAACATTGGAATGGGGCTCATTGAATTACAAATTAAAATTTATAGTGCCCTTACACCAGGGGCGAATCTAAGATTTTTTAGGGGGGGGGGGCTCAAAATAGGTTGATCCGATAAACTTGCGTTAGGAGCAAGTTTAATTAACGCAATCTTACGTTAATTAAGTAAATTACATTACTTTAGACTATGTTAGGGGGGGGCTCACCCCTCCCCTGGATCAGCCACTGCCTTATACTCTCTGTTTCTTTCCTTGTTAGGGAGGAGAGCAGATGCCTAATAGGTGTATGTTAATATCAAAACATTCTAACTCTCATTGGGCCTTCAGGTGTAAACAGAATTAGTTCAAAGGGAGGGTGGGGAAAAAGGGCGTGGGGGCGGTATTTGCCCTTATATCAATTTTGAATCGTAAGAGCTGGACTAGAACTTCCAATTTCCAATCAAATGAGCCATCTCTGAAGTTTATACGAGAATTCCTTCCTGTCCCCGGTTCCTGGGGGTTTTGTCGACGTCAGAGTTTTTTACTTAACTTTTCAACTATTTTTAACAAAATTTTTATCTGATGCATTTAGGGCGTGGAGGAGGGGGGGCTAGTTGCCCTCCAATCTCTTTTGACTCTTAAAAAATGAACAAGAACTTTCAATTGCCAATCAAATGAGCCCTCTCTAAAGTTTATACGAGTATCCCTTCCATAAAAAATAATATGAAGGATTCGGAGAATCCATAAATTCAATTACAACCCTTGCCCTGAGGGCTGTGGGGGAGTTGTCAACCTCAAAGACATAATTTCCAGACCTTAAAACTACGTTTATTAAAATGGCTGTCTAAAAATTTTGATTGAATGTGTTTGGGGAAAAGGTGGGCGTGAGAGGGAGGTTAGTTGTCCTCAAATCACTTTCGACTATTAAAAAGGGCACTAGCCCTTTGAATTTCCAATCGAATGAGCCTTTTTTGAAGTTCCTACGACACCGCCTTCTATAAAAACCTTATATGCCCCCAGGGTATAACTTAAAACCCTTGCCTTGGGGGCTGTGGGGGAGTGTCCTCCTCAAAAACATATTTTCTATCTGAAAATCAACTACGTTGAACAAAATGGCTATCTCAAAATTTTGATTGGATGTGTTTGGGGGATTGATGGGCGTGTGTGGGGGGGGGCTAGTTGCCCTCCAATCACTTTGGAATATTAAAAGGGCACTAGCCCTTTGAATTTCCAATCGAATGAGCCTTTTTCTGAAGTTTCTACGACAAAGCCTTCTACAAAAACCTTATATGCCCCCAGGGCATAACTTAAAACCCTTGCCCTGAGGGTTGTGGGGGATTGTCCTCCTCAAAAATATTTTCTATCTGGAAATCAACTACGCCGAACAAAATTTCTATCTCAAAATTTTGATTGGATGTGTTTGGGGGAATGATGGGCGTGGGGGGGGGCTAGTTGCCCTCCAATCACTTTCGACTATTAAAAAGGGCACTATCCCTTTGAATTTCCAATCGAATGAGCCTTTTTAGAAGTTTCTACGACAACGCCTTCTATAAAAACCTTATATGCCCCCAGGGCATGACTTAAAACCCTTGCCCTGAGGGTTTTGGGGGAATATCCTCCTCAAAAATATATTTTCTATTTGGAAATCAACTACGCTGAACAAAATGGGTATTTCAAAATTTTTATTGGCGTGTTTGGGGGAATGATGGGCGTAGGAGGAGGGGGGGGCTAGATGCCCTCCAATCACTTTCGACCATTAAAAAGGGAACTAGACCTATGAATTTCTAATCGAATGAGACTTTTTTGAAGTTTCTACGACAACGCCTTCCATAAAAATCTTATATGCCCCCAGGGCATAACTTAAAACCCTTGCCCTGAGGGTTTTGGGGGATTGTCCCGCTCAAAAACATATTTTCTATTTGAAAATCAACTACGCTGAACAAAATGGATATCTAAAAATTTTGATTGGATATGTTTGGGGAAATGATGGGCGTGGGGGGGGAGGCTAGTTGCACTCCAATCACTTTCGACTATTAAAAAGGGCACTAGCCCTTTAATTTCCAATCGAATGAGCCTGTTTTGAAGTTTCTACGACAACGCCTTCTATAAAAGCCTTATATGCCCCCAGGGCATAACTTAAAACCCCTGTCCTGAGGGTTGTGGGGGAGTGTTCTCCTCAAAATATATTTTCTATCTGGAAATCAACTACGCTAAACAAAACTGATATCTCAAAATTTTGATTGGATGTGTTTGGGGGAATGATGGGCGTGGGGGGGGCTAGTTGCCCTCCAATCATTTTTGGCTGTTAAAAAGGGCACTAGAACTCTCGATTTCCAATCGAATGAGCCCCCTTTGAAGTTTCTAAGTCGATCCCTTCCATATGAAGTGCCTCTTGGGGAAAAAATAATAATAATAAAACACTGGAGCAGTATGGCCTTTACTATAGGCAACGCTATAGCGTTGCCTCTGATTATAAATTATCGGAGGCAAAAGTGGCATCAAGTGGATTGAATGATGTACAGAAGGCCTATATTTTCAATTTTTTTCTAGATCCAAGTGTATGCATCGTTTTTCTCACAAAAATTACCACAAAAAAGAATTTTATTTTATGAAACAATCATTTAAAATACACCAAAAGTAAAATATCTATGTTTACTCTGCCACACATCAAACTCTTTTCAAGTATACCAGCCCAATGCTTTTTCAAATAAACCTTACAAATTTATAAAAGTAAAACAAAAAGCTTTTCACAAAATTAACAAAATTTCAGCGTATACAGCTAAAAGTAAACTCAGATAAACAAATCAATAAACTGCAAAAAAAAGCATGGCAAATATTTGTGTATCGTCAGAAATATAACAAACAAAATGTAGGCCTAAGCATGCATTCAAAATTTTTGTAGTTTCTAGCAATTCAAAACGGTACATGAAAATTAAAAAAAAAGTACTAAGAAATCTGCCAAAATTGATCCTTCAATACAACCTCATGAGAATTCTATTTCATGAGATTCCATCGCCCATGTCCTTATGTCTGTTGGAAACTGTCGCATTAGTTGATATATTAAACCCCCCTTATTCAGAACCATGAAAGAATACTTACAAAATGATTTGAAATTTTTATTATAAATTTCGTTGAGAATAAAACTGATTTAGTTGAGCTGGAAACTTCCTATTGATAAAGGTTTTTCTTGTCTTTTGAGGATTCTTTGTTTAGAAAATATTAGATATTAAATGTTGTTTGTTTTGCATTTC
>JAQQPU010001663.1:27398-39247 GCA_029168905.1 Artemia sp. Kazakhstan ARC1039 | reverse complement strand
GTATACCAATTGAGGGCTCAACTTATCTTCAACAGCTGCTATTTTTAATATTCGCACTGTCCAACAAGTATTTACATCACCAATATTCCACAAACACAAGCTTTTTTCCACATTCACCGAAACCTGGTGATTTGAAACACATCGTTGAAAACTGCAACAGTTATGATATTATGTAAATTTACGTAAGTATACCAGTTATGTAATCAATCCATATCTAAGACGTCAACACTGGCAAGATATTTTTCACTAGAACAGCTTGTTCTCAAGTTCTGAACACTTGCACAACTTAGACTTCTAATCCTCAAGGTCCAGAACACCTACAAACACAACACGACGGAAAAAGAAACCAGTCCATAAAAATTCCTTTGCAGTCGTTGTCCGGATCATAGGCTAGAAGTCTGTGCCACTTGTATTTCTGCTCGCAGGTACATTCCCCACCGCACCTTTTTGTGACTGCCTTCCTGTAAGATGAAAAATTTTTTGATCATATACGCATTCAGTGGTGTCGATTCACAAAAATGTAGCGGGGACAAGGATTCTTTTAGATATTTTTATAATGAAGATAAAAAAAGAACAAAATATATATACCCAAAACAGGGGGTAACCATAGATCTAGATTCTCTTAATTTGCATCTTCTGCACCAACAACGATTTGCTAGGTTGCAGCTACCGCTGCAATAACGATAAAAATTATTTCAAAAAAATATTTTTTGTTAATTACAAAAGGCGCTATAGGCCTATAAAGCAATTGTTTTTCAAAATAAATGCGAAACGTAATTATTATTAAGTATTTTATTTACATCTAGAAATTACAAACTCGACGTAACTCGTCAACTATCTCTAACTTAAATCTGGTCAAATAATCCTCTACATTTTCTTTTTCTAACTTTGGTCCTAAAATATAAGCCAAAGTTTTTAGCCCAATTTCAGACAAAAAATCTCCATGGTAATTTTATAGACTTGTTGTTTTTTTTTTTTGTCAGTTACTTCATACATGGTCTTTAAAATCAAGGGTTAAAACGGGTTGGATTAATTTTTAATAAATAAATGATCCCTTCTCTCTCTATCTCCCTCTCTCTCTAAGTCTTTCTCTCCTTCTTACACATTCTCTCTATCCCCCTCCTTTCCTCACTTTCTCCCTCTTTCTGCCTCTCTTTTTCTTTCTTTATTCCCCCCCTCTCTCTTTTTCTCTCTCCTTTCCTTCCTCTCAATCTTTTACTTTGTTTAGCATTCCAGTCCGAACCTCAACATTAATATTTGGTGCTAGCATCAAGTCTTTTCCACCATTTTATTTAGAACTAAGTATTTAAAATATATTTACCGTTATTAAACTTACTTTTGAAATGATTTTTTTCTTCAACATGAATCGGCTAACTTCAGGACTCCTGAAAGCCAAGATGAACTATAACAGATTCTACTACCTCTCCTGAATACCAAGAAGAAAAGATTTTCAAAATCTATATTAAAAAAGAAACAAAAGTAAATCCTTTCTTACGGCAGACTTCCTTGAAGGAAGGTTGAAGATTTTTGCTTCTTTTTTTTTCTTTTCTTTAAGTCTACTTGTAACAATGACTTCTTTGTATTTATTTATATTTACATTACAGAATTAATTTTGAACTAAACTTTTTTTTAAGACACCATTTATCATATACCAAGTAACAGTCTAAGAAGAAACAAAGCTCTGAAGACGGACGGCTATAACAATTAATATCCATAAATTCATCTGAATGACTTGAATACAAAAAAGAATTACTACAAAAAATAATTCAAAATCTAAGACCAATCTCTCTCTTCCGGAAAAAAAACACACAAACTATGATCCCTCTTTCTCCCCTCCTTAAAAATTCTTAAATTGCTGTTCAGCCGCCTTTAAACCCGTTGGAAGCACATTTCAAATACTCGGTCCCACATTCCTAGCCCTAAACTCATGTAAACAAATGCTAATTTTATAAAAATCCGAAAAAAAAATATCAGAACATGCATAGTTCTAACATTGATATACAAAAATTGCAGCCTGATGATCCCTGCCCAATATTCATCAGTCTGGAATTTCTGTGGCGCTTCTCTGTATCCTTAAAATCTTTCACATACAAGATTAGATATATTTCCCATAGAGAAAAAAATCAAGAGGCACCTAATAATGCACTTATCTCCACAAAGGCTCCATGGCCTTTAAAATAGGGAGAAAGTAAAGAGAGAAAGAGAAAGAGAGGGGGAGAGAGAGAAAGAGAGAGACAGAGAGAGAAAGAGGGATAGAGAGAGAGATACTCCTTACACTGTATTTCGTAAAACTTGGACACGTTTAAAATAAGAGTAGAATGTAATAGCCCATAGAACATAACCATAAAAAATATCAAAACTACCTAGTTTTGATATAACAGAAAAAAAAATTATTTGGAAGAAAATATTTCAAATGATGAACGTCTTTAATAAATGATTACACCCTCGCCACTTTAAAGACAACAAAATTTACTGAGTACATTTCATAGGCTCCCTTTGCTGAAAAAGCAGATTGTGCTGACAACAATTATTTATGGTGACGTATTCGAAAAATTCAAAGTATTTGGACGCATTTAGTGAAGTTTTGCAGGACAAAAAAAATATTTGCAGGCTATACTACATCAGCAATTGCTCTCTTTTCCCCTGCAAAATGATATGGAAGCATCAGTGGAACTTAGCTGGCAAAGGTTCTTGACTACCTTGAATTTGACTTATGTGGGCCTCCTGTAACCCACATGAGTTGTCATGTGCAAAGGCCAACATGAAAGGCGTGTTAAACTATATCTAAAATGCAAATTTGGTACCCAGATATTTTGTTCTTGAGTTGTTCACTGATTCTTATAGAAAAGTCAAGGATATCTAGGTATATTCATAGAATATTCAAACTTCCAGTGAAAATATAGAATATTGGGAACTTCCCAGTGTTTCTTAAGCACTTAAGATAGAAAAGTGAATTTTTCGTGAACCAAACTACAAGCCTAGATAAAAAAAAATTTTTACGCGGGGGAGGGGGGGGGGGCAAAAAAATAAACACGTCAAAATGAGTGGATCATTTAGAAATATTTAAAAGATTAAAGATTACAGCTTTAAAATATAAACGTACTGATTGTGGAGAGGGCACGTTCCAGACCCTCACCCCTCAATCCAAGTTATTTACGACCTTACGATAAACTATAATACACTTTGATACATTATGTTTTAGAATAGCAAAATGGAGATGTGTGTACAAATCCCGGATAATCAAGCAAGGTGAAAATTTCACTAACGATGATGGACATATTATTCGAAAGAGCAGAATCTTGATCCATATCAGTTTATAATAAATATGCTATTATAGAATACATACTGACAAACTTCTTGATGTATTGCCTGTTCAAAATGTTGTGTATTAACAACTGCTCGAATTTTCCCTGAACTATTTGCGGCCCAAAATGGTGTTACAACCTCAACAGTGGATTCACACGAGTCTGTCCTGAAAATAAAGGTTTTATTATTCATAAATAATTGATGAAAAGCAATACCGTTGTCTCAACAGCCTCTCTCCTGGAGGGAGGGAGGATAAATTGTTTCTTTAAATTTTTGTTGCTTTTTTCTATTATTACTATTTCATTCTTTTATTTTCTTCTTATTTGTTTCTTTTCTTTTGTGTTGGGAATTCCCCTGAAAAAAAAACAGTTTTGAAAAATTAAGAAGCACAGTATATCTCTTTGCCCAGAGCATAAAGTGATCTTAAAAAGCAAAGGCTGTCTTATTGCGTAGTGCCATCTGTATAATATTTCAATTAAGAAAAAGCTCACCTTAAGAGGCGTCTGTAATGCGTTTGAATTAAGATATTGAGTCAAAGCAAAACAAACGAGGAGTGTCTATTCAGTTATATTATATGATGATATAATTGAATTAAATTTTCTTGAGATTTCAAGAGATTTTTCCTGTTGACATAATGTTCATACCTCTGTCCTCTGTCCTAGAAGTAAATCAGTTTTGATTCCTTCAGAAATTAGGTCTTACTTAACTAATGGATCTATTATTCAGTTATTTCAGGCAATGAATCGGCTACTATGACCTTATTCCGGCTTGAGGCATCTAGATTCTTGTTCTCATTCGTGATTTTCGAGACTTCCGTTTCCCAGTACTGATTGAGTTTGAAGATAGCTTATAAGAAATTTCGAGTTTCTAGCTTGAGCCAGTGTTGTCACCCCGAGTTATTTATCGCTATTTATAGTGATTTTTATGTTGCCTAAACAAAAAATCACCAAATCAGCCTATAAATCACTAGATTATTGAAAAAAACACTAAAAAATAACTAAAAGGTAGTGATTATTTTCACGTAAATACATTCTAAGAACACACTGGCTATACATAACAAATGAAACTCAGAGAGGAAACAAAAATAACAAAATTAAAAATAAAATTAAAAAAGGTGAAAAAACGAGGATTTTGTCAGCCAGTGGCGAACCATGAAGAAGAAGAAATAAACAAATATTTCGACAAGGACCTCCGCCGAGTCGTCCTCAGTGCTAAACAAAATAGAAAGAAAAGAAAAAAAAACAACAAAAATCGAACCTTTCGAAGTTTACTTGACAACAACAGAACAGAAACTAAATAAGAACTAGGTTGGAATCAATGAAAAATAAATCTGCCAAGATGATTGAGGAATAATCCTTTGTTTTGCTATAGCTTTAGCTGGCCTACAAATTTGTTCATCATTTGAACGCCCTGGCTTGAACACTTTTACTGCTTCTTAAAGTAAGAGACAGGCCAATAATAGCTTAATTTAACGCAGATATAAGAATTGTTTTGAATTCATGAATAAGATTCACCGTTCTTGTTTTTGAACAATAGTGAAAAAATCTAGTGGCACGTAAATGTTAAGTGATTATATCTCAAGCGAATATATTGCATTTTGAAGCATTTTAAAAATTTTGAAAAGGCTACTTACTTTGATGAAGATTTTGCTTGGCGTTTTGATCTATTTTTGAACATGGATGACAAAGTTGAATAATCATGATCTATCTCAATCTCATCGTCTTCTATTGTGAAGTCTGGAAAAACATCGCTTCTTTTTTCTCTTGAGCTTCTCCTATTGTCGTTTGGATTTGTTTGAAACTCTCCATACATTCTTCGAATTAACGCTTTGTTATCATCAATAAATTTTTCAATTTTGTCTCTGAAATTTTAAATATAATTATAATTTTCTAAGATTCAAAAAGTAAGCCTAACCGGTACAAAAGGAGAATAACTTAATGCAGTCACCAAACCCAAACCAAACCCCAAAAAGTCACAATTATATGCGTCATCATTTTTCTAAGTACGGTGGAATATGTCATTGGAAAAAATTGTTTCCACTTTATCTTGTTATAAGAAAATAGAACTTACAGTAAGTGATTAAATTTGTATTCTTTGATGCTAAGAATTCAGAAATCCATATTGATTTTATGGAGGATATCCCCCTTGACTGCCCGATGGGTCTTTGGGTTCTTAACACTCTATGTATACTTTCGGAGGCATGATCATAATATTCAGCTTTTATTCGTGATATATTCAGCTTTTATATCATTAATTTGTTTCAATTCTAGTCGTCATTGGCCGAATTCATAATTATGTAAAACCGAAATGGTCAGTCAAAATTATCTTCATAAATCTTCAAAACGTAATTGAAATGGACTAGTCATAACAAGAATTGCTAATTTGTCCTTGCTTGAAGTTAATAAGAGTTGGATATTTTTCCTTTTTTTATATAAAACGCCGTAGCCAAAATGAAATATTGGCTGGGGGTTGTTGCGATAAATATACCTGAATATTTACATACAAGAGCGTATGTGCGTATGAGAGCCAGCGTTGTCAACGCATCGAAATAAACCGTATCAGTTTTCCACTATAATTCTACCACAAGAGATTAATTCATACCATCTGAAGAGCCGGTTAAAAATTTGCCGCAACAAGAAGAAAATATTTGATAAAGTATAACTTAAACAGATGTCCGAGTTAGAAAGAAGCAAGTAAAACCAAAATGTACTGGAAAATTTGGTTGTACCAAAAAATTCCAAATGTACCGCATTGGACTAGGATTTCTAAATACTGTAGTACCAAAAACGGTACAATTTGTACCACGTTGGTAACGCTGATAAGAACGTATCTGCACCCTTACTAGAAGCAACTGTTGGGAAGTTGGGACCCAGTCTCCAGGTGCCGGTACTCTATCTCTGAGCAAATTATTTGAGGTAACTGGCAACTAACATAAGGAATAGCCATGATTATTTAGACAGTCATGTGAGCGACCAAGGGTTCTATAATTTTATAGTCGTTCAGAGTAATTAGAAGGTTAAGAGCCCTTGTATTAATTGAAGATATTTTGGTGAATATTATATCGAGAATTTACATAATATGATGAAAGATCGTATTAGTTCCTTTTCTGAACGCTTCATAAGGACTGTTTTATTGAGTAGCACAATAAATTCGATCAAACAGTTCGCGGAAATTAACTGTAAGTAAGGAGCAACCCAGCTCAACAATAACCGAAACCCTAAAAAACAAAACTTTGACAGCAATAGATGCATCAAAAGAATCAAATTGTTATGCTGATTTCAAATATACAAGTTTCATCAAGTTTAGTCCTACCCATCAAAAGTTACGAGCCTGAGAAAATTTGCCTTATTTTCGAAAAAAAGGGGAAACATCCCCTAAAAGTCATAGCATCTTAATGAAAATCACACCATCAGATTCAGCGTATCAGAGAACCCAACTGTAGAAGTTTCATGCTCCTATCTGCACCAATGCGGAATTTTGTATTTTTGCCAGAAAAATGATCAGGGATGCGTGTTTGTTTTTTTTCCCCAGGGGTGATCGTATCGACCCGATGGTTCTAGAATTTTGCGAGAGGGCTCATTCGAACGGAAATTAACAGTTCTAGTGTCCTTTTTAAGTGACCAAAAAATTGGAGGGCAACTAGGCCCCCTCCTACGCTCATTTTTTCCCGAAGTCACCGGATCAAAATTTTGAGATAGCCATTTTGTGCAGCATAGTCAAAATATTTGGTAACTATGTCTTTGAGGATGACTTAATCCCCCACAGTCCCCGGGGGAAGGGCTGCAATTTATGAACTTGGCCCATTGTTTACATACTGTGTATTGGTAAGTATAGATATGTTTTCAGGGGGATTTTTTCTGGTGGGGGGGATTGGGTTACGTGGGCTGATCTTTCCATGAATTAATTTTCATGGGGGAAGATAATTTCCAAGAAGGGGGCGCTGGATTTCCCAGCATTATTTAAAAAACGATCAGAAATTAAATAAAAAAACAAGTTTTTCAACTGAAAGTAAGGAGTAACATTAAAACTTAAAACTGACAGAAAGTATTACGTATATGGGGGGCTTCCTCCCTTCGTCAATAAATCGCTCTTTACGCTAAAGTATTTTTAGTAATTTCAAAAGAGCTATTTATTCTAATTAAACGGCTTTTGTGATTCAGGGTCATTCTTAAAGAATTGGAACAAAAATTCTAACTTTAGCGTAAAGAGTGAGGTATTGACGACAGGGCGAGCCCCCTAATATTACGTATATGAAGAAGTTCGCCCCCTCGTCAATACCTCGCTCTTTACGCTAAAGTTCGAATTTAGTAAAATAATGGTCGATATAAGGAATAATTTGTTTGTGTTATTTTCCGGCCAATCTTAGCATTTAATTTTACCTTAAGCAGCTTCATAACTATGATTTTTATGTGGTAATAAACAAAAGATATTTTATCTCTTCGGTTTTTATTAAATGAGAAAAACAAGTTTTTTCCAACTGAAAGTAAGGAGCAACATTAAAACTTAAAACGAACATAAATTATTACGTATATATATTTAAAGATTTATATATATTGGAAAAACTTTCCCTTTATACATTTCAGTCATTTGAGAATTGCTCAACTTGTGACTCTCATTTTCATAAAAATAGTTTCGACCTCTTTGGCTCTTTTGTTACTATGCCTTATGAAATTAGTTCCGCAAACATTGCTAATTAAAGTTATGTGGGAGAATTTTTCCATGGAGAAATTTCTCGTGAGGGAAGGGAAATTTCCATGCAGGGGGAGCTGGATTTTCCGATATTATCTAAAAAAGACCAGCAATTAAATAAAAAATAAGTTTTTTTCAATTGTAAGTAAGAAGCAATATTAAAACTTGAAACGAACAGAAAATATTACGTATATGAGATGGGTTGCCTCTCCTCAATAGCTCGCTCTTACCCTAAAGTTTCTTTTTAACTTTTAAAAGAGGCTATTATTCTAATTGAACAGCCTTTGTGATTCAGGAGTCATTCTTAAACAACTAAAACAACAATCAAACTTGATTAGTGTAGGGTTATTATTAGTTTTAAGAAAGTAAAATTAATATGCGCATTTCGTTTTAATTATTCATGTACGGTGAGCCAAATTAAAAACCTGCATTAATTCAAAAACCTTCAGAAATTAAATAAAAAACAAGTTTTTTTAACTGAAAGTAAGGAGCGACATTAAAACTTAAAACGAACAGAAATTGTTCCGTATATGAAAGGGGCTGCCCCCTCCTCTACGCCTCGCTCTTTACGCTAAAGTTTTTTATTATCTTATAAAGTAGAGTTTGGAAAAAGAGTCAAACTTTAGCGTAAAGAGCGGGGCGTTGAGGAGGGGACAATCTCTTTCATATACAGCATAATTTCTGTTCTTTTTAAGTTTTAATGCCGCTCCTTACTTTCAGTTAAAAAAAAAACTTGTTTTTTTTATTTAATCTCTATACAGAAGCTATACAGATCGAATAACATCCTCAAATTATTTTTTATGTGGAATACAAATTATTGACGTATCCTTCCCAGGTTCGACATTTAATGAATGAATGTATTCCCCTGAAGTAATTCCCCTGAAAGTAAAATTCTTTACTTACATGAAAGTAATTTCACGGAAATTGACTGTATATAGGTTTGTAATGGCAGAAAGCAATCTGAAGAGAGGGGTGAAACCCTCGCAGTTTATCCTTTGATACATAACTGACTAATATAAGTTCATTTAAAATATTGTAAATGTTCAATTTCTCTCGTTAGGCACACAGGGGGTGTTTTCGACTTCGATCTCCTTCCCTTCTGTCTCAGAACATCAAGATTTTTGCATATTTTTTTTATTTCGTCCAATATTGGTTAATTTCACCTGTTTGATTTTTTTCCTCTTCCTTGCCATTAAATAAAGCCCGCGTACGTTCCTGAATGTCCCTGTCGGCCAACTTCTTTCCGTACTTATATTACAAATAAATCCATAATTATTTTCCCATAAATAAACCCCGCGTACGTTTCTGAATGTCCCTGTCGGCCAACTTCTACCCATATTTATTCCAAAAATAAATTCCGCGTACTTTCCTGAATGTCTGTACTGGTAAACTTTGTTCAAATAGATGGGTATTTTTCGAGAATTATATCCACTTTTTGAAGCTAGTGTAAGACACGTTTTCAAGCTTGCCAGCTAGTGTAAGAAACTTTGATAAAACAAACACTCAAATTTCCATCTCAGAAGACTCACGTAAATTAGTAATATTTATAATTTTAAAGTTGTCTGCAAAATATAGACAGTACTGATTTTTGTGACATGAGATGACGTGTGTCGGTAAGACAAAGACTCAGCATATTAAGATGGCATACAGATAGGTCTTGTTATAAGTTACCCTAGTGAGTAATACAAGTCACAATATGGATGCAGTGGCGGATCCAGGGGGGAGAGGCGCGCCCCCCTAACGTAGTCTAAAGTAGTGTACTTTACTTAATTAACGCAAGATTAAATTAATTAAACTTGCTCCTAAAGCGAGTTCATCGGATCAAGCTATTTTGCACCCCCCCCCCCCTAAAAAATCCTGGATCCGCCCCTGTATGGATGAGCTACTTACGTAGGGTATCGATTCCCGGCAGTTGGACAGAACAGTTGATTAAGTCTTTTGATACAAGGCAACCCTCTTATTATCTCTCCTTTAACCTCCACGCCAAGAGCTACAGATAACGCTGTCCATAATATCTAAAAGAAAAACACTTAATTAAGATAAAATTAGACCTAACCTAACCAGATAGTATTTACCTTTGTCTGCCAACCTCTGATCCCAAAATACTGGGACACATCATTCCATCCACGAATATGTAGCTTGAGTAAATGTTTGGCGGAAAAACTGTCATTAGTAACGAAATTTGTCCATTGATGCTGGGTGGGGCCGCTATCCACCATCTAGGCTAAGAAACTGAAATTTTTGATGATTCAAAAATCCTTCTGGCAAACTGTTAAACTTTTCACGGTAGTGAACGGTAAGCAAAGAGCGACCCATTTTGATAATGATCGAATTCCAAAAAAGGTAACTTGAAAAATATATATACAAAATATTTCTTCATTTTAATATAAATATGTAATATGCGTTAAGCCTAAACGATTTCGAAGACCATACTGGCTAAGAATGACGAGATGAGAAAAAACCTCAAGCAGAATAAAAAATTAGGATATTTTCAGCCAGTGAAAATGCAAGAATGCAGTGCAAATATAGCCGTTCAATATTGAATTTTATTGAGTTACCCTTTCACCTTTACATGAAAAGGGTCTATTTTCATTTTAGTGGTTGTTTTTATTTATTTTATTTGTTGATTTTTATGACCTTTTATGGTTTTTCTATTTTTGCACAGAGGACGGGTGAGCGGAGGTCTCGGGCGAAATATTTGGATTGCATTTCGCTCTTTCACTGGCCGGAAATGTCCTCATTTTTGTTCTGGTTCGGTTTTTTCCCATCTTGTTAAGCCTAAAATAATTCATTAAGTCATTTGTGTAATTTTAGGGAAAGAGAAAATCACATTCTAAAAGTGCGTAATCCAACAAGTGTAAAGACCCTGTCATTTCAAGCCTGCTTCTGCAACAAATTTTCTCATTTTTCTCGTGAAGAATGGTCCAGGCTGGGTATTTTCTTGGTTTATTCTACTTTCTTTTCTTTTTATCAGGGTTACCATATCGAAACAGTTATTGTAGAATATTGGGGGCAGCTCATTTAAATGAAATTCAATGTTCTACTCTTCATATAAAATGACGAAAGACATTCCACAAAGTTCCATTTCTGTCATTTTATGCCGCAAAACAAACATTGTGGCTCGGATAAAGCCAAAATGCTATTGAGTAAAAATTCCGAGATAACTATTCAGTTAAAACCCATTGGACAGCCACTGGTAGTGGTATGTAGCCTTCCAGCTTTAAAAACTTTTGCGGTCTTTGTTGGGGCATTCGTCCCTAAGGGTGATTATAGTAAAAAAAAAAAAAATAAAATCGGTTACTATAGACAAGTGTTTGCAAACTTTATTTGACTGAGTTGATCCATTCAGCACTTACTTAATTTATATTTGGTCTTGCATAGTTGTGCACCAATTATAAATTTTTCTGTGGAGAGTGGGGTACCTGAAGCCACCGCAACTGTCCTTTAAGGCCAAATTTTCCAGCATTCTATGAAAGGTATTCTGATCAATTTGGAGGGTTGAATGTACCCCTTCACCTTTATTCATTTGGTGGATTAATCTTTTGTTATTAGTACTTAAGTTGTCTATCCTCCCTTCTTAATGGTGGATCTAGAACAAAATATCAGAGGGAGGGGGTACAATGTTGCTAGGGCGCGAATAATTGACCCAACTGACAAGTTTATTTTAAAAAATGAATAAAAAAACATGGAACGAGGGCACTAGAAAAAATCTTGAGGGAGGGGAGTCTCCATCAGCCCCCTCCCCCTGGATCCTTCCCTCTTCCTTCTTATTACAAAAATATGCTGTGTAAAAACAATGCATATATGAGTAATAATGTATCTATATATTTCAATTTTACATGGAATTGCACAAG